>PVIA01004893.1:0-42236 GCA_004024845.1 Tonatia bakeri | reverse complement strand
CACCAGCCAGGGCTCTGGCACACTTTTTAAAGCACTATGAATGTATTAGTGCACTACTATCTGGACTCCAAAGATTCCGATAAGAAATCCAATTATCTTATGAGGATCCCTTGTGCATATGTGATAAGTCACTTTTGTTACTTTCAGGATTCTCTCCCTTTTTTTTTTTTGCTTCTGAACATTTCATTCTAATGTGTCTTAGGGTCAGTCTCTTTGAGTCCACCTTACTTGGAACTTACTGAGTGTCTTGGGTTGTGTGTTTGTTTGTTTTTTTCATACATATCTTTACTAACAAGGACCTTTGACATATTTTGATTCTCATAACAACCCTGTGAGGTAGGCAAGTTGCAGTTATTTAAGGTGCTTTTTCCATAAACACTGAAGAATGACCAGAGAAGTTTGCTTTTGGACCCTAGTTTTTAAGTATTTAAAGAATAAATACACTTTGGCCAAGATGGAGGCATAGGTGGACGCACCATGCCTCCATGCACAACCAACAGAGACAACAACAATTTAGAAATAGAATAACATCCAGAACTGGCAGAAAATTGATCTGAATGGATGTCGGACACCAAGAAGTTGAAATACATCCATTCATCCAGACCGGTAGGAGGGTAGAGTTGGGCAGCCGAGCTCAGGTCGAGGCGCAGAGAACAGAGAGAGTTGGGACCTGGCACATAAGGCATCCAGGGGCGTGTAAGGTGTCCGGGGTGCACAAGACCACAACAGGTGGACCCTGAGTGCACAAGCGGCAGCTGGTAGACCCCAGCCAAGGGGAGGCAACCAGCAGACCTAGTGAGGCAGCGATTGTAAAGCAAGACAGTGCGCGCAACCCAGGATCCCAGAGGTGGGAAATAGAGCCTCAGGACACTGACGGAGGACACCTGTGGGAGTTGAGGCGCACGGAGACACCCGGCCTCACAGGAGAGGTCCTTGGAGGGTCCCACAGTGTGCACAAGCCCACCCACACGGGAATTGGCACCAGAGGGGCCCAGTTTGCTTGGGGGAAGCAGCAAAAGGGACTGAGGTCCAATGGAGAACAGAGCAAGCGCCATTGTTCGCTCTCAACCCCGCCCCCACATACAGCATCACAACTCAGCAACTGGGGTGCCCTGCCCTGGTGAATACCTAAGGCTCAACCCCTTACTGTAACAGGCATGGCCAGACCAAAACAAAGAAAGAGAGAGAGATGGCTCAAACAGAAGAACAAATCAAAGCCCCAGAACCCATCCTTTTAAGCGACCGAGAGACAGCCAACCTATCAGATGCACAGTTCAAAACACTGGTGATCAGGAAGCTCACAGAATTGGTTGATTTTGGTCGCAAATTAGATGAAAAAATGCAGGCTACGATAAGAGAAATGAAGGAAAATGCACAGGGAACCAATCGTGTTGGGAAGGAAACTGGGACTCAAAACAATACAGTGGACCAGAAGGAGGAGAGAAACAACCAAACAGAAAAGAATGGAGAAATAACAATTCAAAAAAATGAGGAGAGGCTTAGGAACCTCCAGGACATCTTTAAACATTCCAACATCTGAATTATAGGGGTATCAGAAGTAGAAGAGGAAGAGCAACAAATGGTAAAGTTATTTGAGCAAATACTGAAGGAGAACTACCCCAATCTGGCAAAGGAAATACACTTCCAGGAAATCCAGGAAGCTCAGAGAGTCCCAAAGAAGTTGGACCCAAGAAGGAACACACCAAGGCACATCATAATTACATTAGCCACGGTGAAAATGCAGGAGAGAATCCTAGAAGCATCAAGAGATAAGGAGACAGTTACCTATAAAGGAGTTCTCATCAGACTGTCAGCTGATTTCTCAAAAGAGACCTTACAGGCAAGAAGGGACTGGAAAGAAGTATTCCAAGTCATGAAAGGCAAGGACCTACATCCCAGATTGCCCTATCCAGCAAAGCTTTCATTTAGAATGGAAGGGCAGATAAAGTGCTTCTCAGATAAGGTCAAGTTAAAGGAGTTCATCGTCACCAAGCCCTTAGTATATGACATGTTAAAGGGACTTATCTAAGAAAAAGAAGATAAAAAGAAAAAACATGTATAGTAAAATGACAGCAAACTCACAATTATTAATAACCATACCTAAAACAAAAAAACAAAAGCAAACTAAGCAAACAACTAGAACAGGAACAGAACCACAGAAATGGAGATCACATGGAGGGTTAGCAACAGGGGAGTGGGAGGAGGACAGAGGGGGAAAAGGTACAGAAAACAAGTAGCATAGATGGTAGGTAGAAAATAGATGGGGAGGGTAAGAATAGTGTGGGAAATGTAGAAGCTAAAGAACTTACAACACATGGACATGAACTAATGGGAATGTGGGTGGGAGAGGGTGTACAGGGTGGAGGGGAGTGAAGAGGGGAAATGGGACAACTGTAATAGCATATTCAAGAAAATATTAAAAAAGAATAAATACAAGTTTTTAAAAAACTTTCTGATTAACTTTAGTTTCAGAAATTGTGTTAAACTTTTCTTATTTTCATGGTCCATCCTTTACAAGAACACAAAAAGATAAAAAGTTTATGAAGTCCATTTCTGGATCCTTTGGACCCTACTAAGCAACATTTTTGTTCACTTTTTTGAGGAGCAGGTGGGTGTTGTAGATGTACAGATGTAGATATTCTGAAAATCAATGCTGGGGTCTTGCCTTTGGAACCAGATGTACCATAATTTAGGTCTGTAGAATTTAAAGAGTCTTTCTTTCTGGTGTCTTCAGGCTGAGATTACTTGTAGGAGTGGTAAAATTGCCCTTTAGTGCTAATAGAAACCGTCTACTTTTACCATGATATTTAACTGTTTTGCATGTTTTACAAATAATCACCAATACACTTTTGGAGTCTTTGTACTTTTACACAGTTGTTGCTTTTTAAAAACTAAATGTATCACTTCTTCTTTCTTGATTAAGAAGTTTTGTTTTGAGGTATTAGATTGAGCTTGGTTTGAGGCACTCTCCAGAATTATCCAGAACCAACAACTGCAAACAGTGTAGACATGTTCTTTCAAAAGTGCTTTTTTGCACAGGAGATAGCAGGCCTGGCCCAGACAGCTATCTTGCAGTCTCTACACCAGCCTCAAGGTAGTGCTTCTGTCTCATTGTTATGTTGGTCCCCACACTGAAAAGACCCAGTGACAAAAGAGGAATCCAGAAGCTGGATTCTCAGCATGCAGACTTTGATGTTGGGGTCCAAGCTTTCTCCAGCAATTGGATGTTTATTTTCATGTTTTTCATAAAATTTAATAAGCTTTAAGCCATTGTTTCTTCAGTTATTCTCTCTGCCCCTTTCTGTGTTCTGTGATTTCCACAGTGTATATATGTTGGTCCACTTGATGGTGTCCTACAGGACCCTTAGCCTCTGCTTTATTTTGTTCAAAATTTTTCTTTCTGTTCCTTAGACACTATACTTTCTGTTGTTCTATCTTCTTCAAATTCACTGATTCTTCCTCCTGCCTGCTCAAACCTGCTTTTGAATCTTTCTAGTGAATTTTTTGTATGCTCCAGAGTTTTTTGTTTGTTTTCTTTTTAGATTTCATATCTTTGATATTTTCATTTTGTTCATACATGATTTTCTTGACTTTCCCCACATCTTTAGTTATTTGAGCATCATTAAGATGATTGTCCTAGTCTTTGTCTAGTAGAGCTGCAGTCAGGTCTTTTTCAAGAATAGTTTCTGTTGATTTAGATTTTTCCTTTGAAAGGGCCATACTTTCCTGATTTTTTGTGTTGTGTACCTTGTGACTTTTTTTGTTGAAAACTGGACATTTGAATCTAATATTGCTATATCTCTGGAAATCAGATTCTCTGCCTTCCTCAGGGTTTGTCATGGTTACTTTCACTGAGCAGCCTGAGGTGTAAACTTAAGGCCTTCTCAGGTCTTTTTGTGCCTGTGCCTTTCCCTGGGAATGTGTGGTCATTTTCTAATTTTCCCCATCTATGCAGTTTGTTTTGAATGTCCTACTCTTTTAATGTCTGGCTCCTCAGAGGGGAAAAATAGAGAAAAATAAAAGAGAGAGAGACAAGTGTACTGGCCCTTTAAATCCCTTTGAAGTTGCTTCTGCTGAAGGGACATAGCCTTGCAACAGTGGGTGGAGGTGCAACAACAATGGCTGCCATCTTTCTTGCACCTCTAGGAGCAGCAACCACTGATCACAGCCCAACTCTCCAATATTTGGATATCAGGGTCCTTCTTGCCCACCCTAGGTGTGTGCAAACTTCTCCAGGAACATGGGCACAGCTGCCTGCCATGGGAGTGGTGATGGGGGGTAGTACTGTATTAAGAGCTGAAATTGGCCTAAATGAACTGCAAATTACCTTCCAAGTTTTCTTCTGAAAGTTTCAAGCCTTCACATTAGAGGGACTTCGTCAGAGTGGTGGTTGTCTTCCTGGTACTTCCTACTCTGCCATCTTCCCAGAATCATCTCTTATCTTTAAAGGCAATATAGTTGTTTTTAAAGGGCAATAGAGAGGCAGTATGTTGTCTTTTCCCGAGTTGAAATTCTGACATACCCCTTCTTGTGAAGTTTATTTACAAAGATTTAGCCAGTGTTTTTGAGTGTGTACAGAGAAAAAACATGAATATCATGAAAATTATAGAACATGTAGCTCTTCATGAAGGGCCTACACCTGTGCTGTCTGATACAGTAGCCCCTAAACATATGTGGCTATTGAACACCTGAAATATAGCTATTGCAAACCAACTTTTTAATTTAGAAAACTTTTACATATATTTGGAACAACTTTGCTATGGAATCACTTTTTCAGCTATATATTCAAAGAAATATAAATATAGATCAAGTATTTCTGATGAAAATTAAGTATCCCAATTGAATGTACTATCAGTGTAAAATACACACCAGATTTTGAAGACTAAGTACCATAAAAGGAAGTGAAATACCTCATTAGTAAGTTTATATATTTATTAGATGTTGAAATGTTATTTTTGATACAATAGATTAAATAGAATATCACAAGAAAACAAAACATAACTATGGTGATGAATGATAACTAGATTCATGATCAATTTACAATATATTCATATATTGAAATATTATGTCGTAAACCTGAAACTGGTATAATGTTATGTCAATTACACCTCAACTTTTCAAAATGTAAAAAACATGTTAGAATTAATTTTACTTTCTTGACTACTAGAAAATTTTAAATTTCATATATAGCTCTCATTGGACAGCACTGGCCTAGATTGTGTGTGACATGAGTCAAAAAACACTGTTCCCACGGTTCCACAATGTTGCAACAATTAAAAGTGATAGCTCTATGGAGTTATTAGAGTATTCAATATTGGGCATGTAGGAAAGGGAGCCTGAAGAGCCAATGCAGAACCAACTGATTAGAGACAAAAAAAAAAAAAGGTGGGTATTGTCAGGGTTTATTGCTTAAAAGCAATTATTGTCCCATTTAAAGTGTAGATCAGCCACACAGAACTACATAGCCATGCGTTCTGTTTTTAATCTACAAGGTCCAGCACAAATAATGTCCCTGTTTTATTACAAAATCTTTTATTACAAAGTCATAAGCATGTAATTCTGTAACATAACAATATCACACTTAAGCATACCATATGACATTTTAGGTGAAATGTTCAAATTAAAACTATAAATTATTACACCTATATTATTACTTTACCAACCACACTCAAGCAGGCTTTTCTTCTGCTGGACTCTGTATAATCCAATAAATTATTTTTTTTTAAAGAGTAAACATAAAAGTTGAAAAAACACTAACAAGGATAAAAGTAGTGAAAGAAATGTTATTAAATATTAATAACAGAAGAAAGATAGAATTAACAAACTCTACTCCAGGAAGACAAACAATCCAATTAAAAAATGGGCAAAGGACTAGCATAGACACTTCTCCAAGGAGGACATACAGAGGGCCCATGGACATATGAAAGGATGCTCAGCATCACTAGCCGACAGAGAGATGCAAATTAAAACCACAGTGAGACACCACTTTACATCGATCAGAATGGCCATCATAACCAAATCAACAAACAACAAGTGCTGGAAAGGTTGTGGAGAAAAGGGAACCCTAGTGCACTGTTGGTGTGAATACAGACTGGTGCAGCCACTGTGGAAAACAGTATGGAATTTCCTCAGAAAACTAAAAATGGAACTGCCTTTTGACCTGGCAATTCCACAGCAGGGAGTATACCCTAAGAATCCTGAAACACCAATTCAAAATAACTTATGCACCCTAATATTCATAGCAGCACAATTTACAACAGCCAAGTGCTGGAAGCAACATAAATGCCCATCAATAAATGAATGGATCAAAAAACTATGGTACATTTACACAATGGAATACTCAGCAGAAAGAAAGAAGGAGTTCCTATCCTTCATGACAATATGAATGGAGCTGGAGAGCATTATGCTAAGTGAAATAAGCCAGGCAGTGAAAGACATACCAATAATCTCACTTATAAATGGAACCTAATCAGCAAAACAAATAAGCAAAATAGAAGCAGAGGCCTGGAAATAAAGAACAAACTGCCAGTAACCAGAGGGGAGGGGGGAGGGGGAAAATGGGAGAAAGAAGGCAAAGGGTCATCAAGGAACATGTATAAAGGACCCATGGACAAAGTCAAAAGGGAGTAGGATTGAGGTTGGGAGGTGGGGATATGAGGGTGGGGGAAAATGTTGGAAGGAAAATGGAGAGAACTGTACTTGAACAACAATAAAAAAAGAAAGAATTAACAGAAAGACAACTCAGAATTCAAAAGGAAAACACATACTGCTCTAAATGAAGAGTTAAACATCTCCATGAACTATTGCCCCCCATACTAGATACAGGAGCCAGTGAACCTACCTAAAATTATGTTGAAAATTTAGAGGAAACACTCATTTTTTTTAGGGGAATGTAGTGAATAGCTTCCATCAGATTTACAGAGCAGTTAGTTTGTCCTCTTCCTCCAACAGGTTTATAATCACAGCTTTAAAAAAATAAAACTGGGTTTCTGATCATGATGAAATAAGAGGGTCCACTTTTGCCCTCTCACCAGAAACAACAAAATATTTGGACAAAAAAAAATGAAAGAGTCATTTTCAGACATTGGACATTGTAGGAGAGTGATCTGTGACAGAGAGGAACCAAATGAGGTGAGCCATATATTTGGCCCAAGTTAGGAGAAAAAATTTTTCTGGCCTCAGTGCAGTAGGCAGGTACCCAGGTGAAGCCAAGGAGTCTCTGAGTTGAGGAAATGGAGTCAATCTGGATTGGCCAAGGTAGATTATAGGGCAATCTACCAAAGAGAGAGCTGAAGATATGAAGACTTTGCTTAAATCTTCTGCTGAGTATTAGCATATACCTGTAAGGTAACAACAACCCAAGGCAGGTGAAATAAATGCCAAAAAGCAAAAGAGTGAACACTGCATACCTCGCAACAGGATGGGATACTCGTATTCCCACTAACTACAGAGGAAAGGCCTCATGCTTCACAGAGCATCAGGAGTACTTAAATGGACATTACATTAGTAGTGGGACATAATTAGCCCTAAATTAAGATAGTTTTGGTTTCACCTAGCAAAAGTTAAAAGAGCTTTGAATAAACAAACTAGTTCCAAGTAACTTAACCTTGATCCCAGGATAAAGCTCAAGAATATTGTAATTACAAAAACATCTGGCACTCAACAAGGTGAAATTCACAATGTCTTACATCCAATTGGAAATTATCAAGCATGCAGAGAAGCTGGAATATGCAATCCACAATGAGAAAATCAATAGAAATACACCTGAAAATAACACAAATGATAGAATTTAGTTTACAAAGACATTAAAACAGTTACAGCTATGTGAGTTCTGTCTAGAAGGTATCCAGCCATGTACTATGAACAATAAAAACATTTATTAAAGAAGATACAGATACAAGAAACACTGTATGTAGGACAATAAATCCTCAGTTCCCTTCAAAGGAAGCACCTTGGAACCTCACACAGTTCTCCAAGGCACCATCAGCTGCCCTATCGTATTTTCTCGAATCTCATTGATGATCTGAAATCTCTTCCCTTTCAAAGGTGATTTTAGTTTTGGGAGAAGCCAGAAGTCACAGAATGCCCAATCTGGGCTGTAGGGAGGGCTGAATCACCTGGATGATTTAATGTTTTGCCAAAAAAACTCTGCACCAGCCATAATGCATGAGTGGGTGCATTGGTTGTTGTGATGAGGCTGCTTGTTGGGAACTGCCCTGCCTAGTTTTAGAAGCTGAACCCCCCCCCGCCCCCCCTCATGGCTAATGCTGAGTAAAAAGACCTTGGGACTGTAAACCACTAAGGAGACAAAGCTTATCTCCCTGGCAGGGGCGCCACCTCTGCCCTCTTTACTTCACCCTGCTTGGCCCCAAGCGATGACCAGTTAGCCAATGATGGGTAAGATTCCCCAAGGGAGGGATGACCTAAGACAGGCACAGCCATGAAGGGGGCCCTCAGGGAAGGACTTGGGGGCTATAGAAAAAGGACATGATGGACCCTCGCTCCTCAGCTTTGACATAGCCTGAGTTTTCACTCTGTCTGTGAGAATTTTCCTAATCTCTTAGCTGCCTTACTTCCCCTGCCTGACTTAAGCCTAAAACAATGATGGAGGATGGTGCAGCCCTGTGCTGGAATGGGCAGGTTCCCTGGGGTGATCAGGCCTAAGAAAGAATACATAAAATCCTGTGAAACCTGCTTTGCTAAGTATGTCCTCAATTTCCTGATAAGGGTCCAAGCATGAAATGAGTTTGTTCCCCAAAGTTTTATAGCTCTTTAGCTAACTGACCCTGACTCAGAATAAGCCCTCATGGTACTTTGTATGTTATCTATTATTTGATCCTTACTGCCTGACAATAACTGATGAGCTTTACCTGTATTTCTTGCAAATTGTACCCAACAAAAGCCCATTGCAGAAAAGGCTCCTGGCCCTTCTCCTTTGAAAGATTGGTCACCTTTCCTCCCCAAGCAAATCATGTCTGGGGATACTTATTCTCATCCATATTGGCCAGGGGGGCCCTATGGGTAGAGCCCCCCCCCCTACATCTGCCAATCACCAATTGCCTATAGTTGCAGCCTTCTGAATCATCTGAACAGTTTCTGTGGAGGAATGTTCAAGCTTCATGCAAAATTTGATTCAGATACATTGCTTTACTCACTCAGTCATTTTGAATGTGATGACCACACAGTCCACATGCTCATTCAACGGCATCGACCACCCCCACTGCCTAGTACAGTGAAGTCATCACTGTTCATACTTGTGAATTCCAGTCCACTCTCCTTTGCTGCCAGGTTATATTGATGTCACTCAAATCATTCTCACTATATTAACAATGGCTGGACTTTTCTGGACAGACCTCATATTCTCTATGTTCAAGGAAGTAGAGAAAGTTTGAACATTGAAAGATTAAAAAGAATTGAACTTCTAGTGATGCAAACTCTAGTGTCCAAGATGGAAAGGAAACTAAATAGGATCAACAGCAGATTTGACATTGCAGAATGAAAGATTATTAAATTTGAGGACATAGCATAGAGACTATACAAAATGAAACAGAAATACTGATAAAAATGAACAACTCTTCAGTAAATTGCATAATTGTTGGACAGCCTGAGGTGACCTAATATATTTGTAATTCGAGTCCTCAAATGAGAGCAGAAAACAGAAAAAGTATTTAAAGAAAAAGTGGCTGAAAATTTACAAATACTTTAAAAAATATATTTTACTGATTATGCTATTACAGTTGTCCCATTTTCCCCCTTCACTCTTCTCCACGCTAATCACCCTCTCCCTCCAACATTCCCCCCTTTAGTTCATGTCCATGTGTCATACTTATAAGTTCTTTAGTTTCTACATTTCCCACACTATTCTTACCCTCCCCCTGTCTATTTTCTACCTACCACCTATGCTACTTATTCTCTGTACCTTTCCCCCCTCTCTCCTCCTCCCACTCCCCTGTTGCTAACCCTCCATGTGATCTCCATTTCTGTGGTTCTGTTCCTGTTCTAGTTGTTTGTTTAGTTTGTTTGTTTTTTTTTGTTTTAAGTGTGGTTGTTAATAATTGTGAGTTTGCTGTCATTTTACTATACATATTTTTTCTTATCTTTTTCTTAGATAAGTCCCTTTAACATGTCATATAAAAAAGGCTTGGTGATGATGAACTCCTTTAACTTGACCTTATCTGAGAAGCACTTTATCTGCCCTTCCATTCTAAATGAAAGCTTTGCTGGATAGAGCAATCTTGGATGGAGGTCCTTGCCTTTCATGACTTGGAATATTTCTTTCCAGCCCCTTCTTGCCTGTAAGGTCTCTTTTGAGAAATCAGCTGACAGTCTGATGGGAACTCCTTTGTAGGTTACTGTCCTCTTATCTCTTGCTGCTTCTAGAATTCTCTCCTTCATTTTTACCTTGGCTAATGTAATTATGATGTGCCTTGGTGTGTTCCTCCTTGGGTCCAACTTCTTTGGGACTCTCTGAGCTTCCTGTACTTCCTGGAAGTGTATTTCCTTTGCCAGATTGGGGTAGTTCTCCTTTATTATTTGCTCAAATAACTTTACCATTTGTTGCTCTTCCTCTTCTCCTTCTGGTACCCCTATAATTCAGATGTTGGAACGTTTAAAGATGTCCTGGATGTTCGTAAGCTTCTCCTCATTTTTTTGAATTCTTGTTTCTTCCTTCTTTTCTGTTTGGTTGTTTCTTTCTTCCTTCTGGTCCACTCCATTGATTTGAGTCCCTGTTTCCTTCCCATCACTATTGGTTCCCTGTACATTTTCCTTTATTTCACTCAGTGTAGCCTTCATTTTTTTCATCTAATTTGTGACCAAATTCAAGCAATTCTGTGGGCATCCTGATCACCAGTGCTTTGAACTGTGCATGTAATAGGTTGGCTATCTCTTTCTTGCTTAGTTGTATTATTTCTAGAGCTTTGGTCTGTTCTTTCATTTGGGCCATTTTTTTTTTTTTTGTCTCAGCACACCTGTTATGTAGTGAGGGGCTGAGCCTTGGGTGTTCACCAGGGCAAGGCAACCCAGTGGCTGGGTTGTAACACTGTATGTGGGGGAGGGGTCCAAGAGGGAACAATGGTGCTTGCTCCACTCTCTGCTGTATTTCAATCACTTCTGCTGCTTCCCCTAAGCACACTGGGCCCTTCTGGTGCTGATTTCCCAATAGGTAGGTTTGTGTATGTTCTAGGACCCTGTGGGTCTCTCCAGTGAATTCTTCTGTGAGGCTGGGAGTCTTTCCCAGAACCTCAACCCCACAGGTGTTTTCAATTGGTGTTTTGAGGCTTTATTTCCCTGTGCTGGAGCCTGAGTTGCATGGTCTGTCTCACTCTCCAGTTTCTCCTAGTTTATCAGTGATAAACCTGCTGCCTTGCGTGCCAGACCTGTCCACGGTCCATCACCTTGCTGGGTCTGCCCACTGCCATTCCATGCACCCGGTGTCTGCCAGCCACTGCCCGTGCGCCTGGGATCCTCCAGCTGCTGCCTTGTGCACCTGGGTCCACCAGCCACTGCTTTTATGCTGACCCTCTCTGCCTGGCCACCCAATTCCACCCCTCCTACTGGTCTGGATGAATATGTCTATTTTAACTCCTTGGTTGTCGGACTTGCATAAAGTTCAATTTTCTGTCAGTACTGGTTGTTTTTTTGTTTCTAAATTTTTGTTGTCCTTATTTTGGTTGTGTGAGGAGGCACAGTGAATCTACCTATGCCTCCATCTTGGTTGGAAGCCCAATCCCTCTTTTTGAAAGTTTACAAATTTGATGACAACTATAAGCTCACAGATTCAAGAGTTTCAGTAGTTGCCAAACACTAGAAATATGAAGGGAACTGCACCGAAGTACATACTACTCAATTTCCTCAAACAAGAGATTAAGAGAAAATATTAATGGTAGACAAAGGAAAAGACATATTATATAGAGAACAATAAAGATAAAGACATATTTCTCATGAGATACAATGTAAGCATGAAGACAGTAGAGTAATACCTGTAAAGTACTAAAAGAAAAGTGAATCTTGAATTCTATACATAGCAAAATATACCTTTCAAAATCCTTGATGAAATAAAGACTATTTGAGAGATAACAAAATTTAAATAATTTATTGCCAGCAAATTTATACTACAAGGAAAAAGATACTAGATGAAAATCTAGATCTCCACAAAGGAGTGAAGAATAAAAGTTTTCTTTAATACATAGTTATTGCTTAAAGGAAAAAGTAATAAAATTAATAATAGGATTTATAATACAAGTAGAAGTCAAAAGCTATGACAATAGAACAAAGGCCAGGAAGGGGTAGTAAAATAAATAAAATATAAAATAAAAAATGTATGACAATAACAGGACAAAGCCCAGGAAATCTTACTGGTGTAACAGTCTTACCCTGTATGTAAAGTGGTATATTTCTTGAATGTAGAATCTCATAATTTAAAGATTAGTGTATATAATAAATCCTAAAGCAGTTGCAAAAATTTTTTAAACTGATAAGCTAATGGAAGTTATAATGAAATCCTAATAATTCTCAACCTAAAAGAAGACAGAAGAAGGAGAACAAAGAAGAGGTGGGACAGACTGAAGACAAATAGCAAGATATTGCATTTAAAAGTAATTATATCAATAATTATAAGCCATGAAAATTGTCCAAATATCCCAATTAAAATTAAGGTGGATGAAAAACCAAGATCCAACTGTATGCCACTTATAAGAAAGCTACTTTAAAAATAGGTTAAGTGAAAAAAGATGTCGTCTTACGTCCAATGTAAAGAAAGCTGGAGAGGCTATACAAACAGCAGACAAAGTGTATTTCAGAACAAAGCATACTGACAGAAAAGATAATAACTGAGGGGGACTTCAGCCAGCAAAGTCCCCTGGGGGCCACCGTAGATGGAAATAAAGTCTTCCTGGGCCGCAATCTTGTTGCTCCAGTGGGAAAAGGGGTGACAATTCCCTCCAGTGGACAACCAAGCCCTTCTCCAACTTGGCTTTTATTAGAGTTGGGAAGTGCAGGGGATACAGCACACGTGCGTAGCTTATCAATGTCCAACAGGCTATAGTCATTAAAAACTAACACTATCTATAGATAACAATTGAAGAAACACAGAAATCTTTTCACGCTGGGGTCTGTGAGACATGCAGATACCAGATGGCTATAAAGGCAGGTAGGGAGTACTTCATTTCATGAAGTAGGGAGTTTCACTCAGCCATCTGGGTTACACTAACAGGGTTTATTACTGAGCAGAGCCAGCTTCAGAGGACAAAAATGTACATTTCAGGCCTTGGTGTTAGAATTGAGTCATGCCTGCCACCAGCATTATGATCTGGCTTTCCAGGGAGACTTACTAGTCCTCTTCAGAACTTGCTCTTGTGGGGCTACAATTTCCAAAACCACACAGAGTAGTCCTCAACAAATAACTATCAGAGGGTCGATTCAACCAGAAGCCATTACAAACCTATGTGTGCGTAACAACAAAGCTTTAAAATACATGAAGCAAAACCTGACAAAATTGTAAGGAGAAACACAGCTTCCAAAATTATAGTCAAAGATTTCAACACCTCTCAATAACTGATAAAATATGTAGATAATTAATATACCTGAAAATAATATGTTATAGGTCTATTATATCTCAATAAAAAAAAGAAAAGGGGAGAAAGACTGAAATTGCATTATCAAACAGTTTAATGTAATTGACTTTTATATAGTACTCAACAGTAGCAGAGAACATTTTTTCAAGTGTACAAGGGACTTTTATCAAGATAGGTTGTGCCCTGACAGGTTGTGGCTCAATTGGTTGGGTGTTGCATTCTGAAAGGTTGCAGGTTTGATTTCTCGTAAGGGCACACACCCAGGTTATGGGTTGGTTCCCCACTCCAGGTGCGTGCAAGAACTAACTGATCAATTTGTTTCTCTCCCTTTCTCCCTGCTTTACCCTCTTTCTAAAAATAAATAAATAAAATTCTTAAAAAAAGGTCATATTCTTGGCAGCAAATATCAATATATTTAAGAGTATTAAAATCATACCAAGTATATTCTTTAACAATTAAATTCAATTAAAAATTGTCACAGAACA
Source organism: Tonatia bakeri (assembly GCA_004024845.1). Taxonomy (NCBI): domain Eukaryota; kingdom Metazoa; phylum Chordata; class Mammalia; order Chiroptera; family Phyllostomidae; genus Tonatia; species Tonatia bakeri. Next base: position 28,177 of record PVIA01004893.1, on the reverse strand, counting down.
GTCTCTGGAAAACCTCCAGATATTTGAGAACTAAACAACACACTTCTATGTAGCCCACTCATGAAACAACAAAGAACCCAACCATGAGGCCTGAAAGTTGGATAGGAGTATACAGGCCTCAAACTCTATCCCTCCCCTTTTCCATCCTGGGTGGAATATGACCGACGTGACTTTTACTGACTCATTTTCCCTCTCCCTTTTCCCAATTTCCTATAGTTGAGACAAACAAAAACCAGTCTCAACCAGATATGGCAGCCATATTGACCTAAAAGTGATCAATAAGGCCATTATAAATTTTGTTTAAGATTTTATTTATTTTATTTTTAGAGAGGGAAGGGAGGGAGAAAGAGAGAGAGAGAGACATCAATGTGCGGTTGCTGGGGTCCATGGCCTGCAGCCCAGGCATGTGCCCTGACTGGGAATCGAACCTGCAGTGCTTTGGTTCGCAGCCCACACTCAATCCACTGAGCTAATACCAGCCAGGGCAGGCCATTATAAAATTTTTATAATAAATCTGCATTGAGGTTTCAGGACCACTCCATCCCTGAATTGCCATTACATTTCTGGAAGGACTAAAAAAGAAATCACTATGGTTTTTTTTTAATATATTTTATTGATTATGCTATTAAAGTTGTCCCATTTTTTCTCTCCATTATTCCTCTCCACCCTGCACCCCTCCTCCCACCAGCATTCCCCGCCTTAGTTCATGTCCATGGGTCATACATATAAGTTCTTTGGCTTCTCCATTTCCCATACTATTCTTAACCTCCCCCTGTCTATTTTGTACTTACCATTTATGCTTCTTATTCCCTGTACTTTTTCCCCCTTTTCCCCCCTCAGAAATCGCTGTTCGGAGAGGAGGGATCAGGATGAACTCCATCAGTGGTCACCCACCAGCATAAGAAGAGGAGGACCACCCTGTCCCCCTCTCTCCTTGCCTATATTTAATAAAAATCTTCCATGCAGACCCCATGGGGGTGTTCTCATTCTTGGATGCTGCCTGCTCTCACTTCTTGAATGTGTACTTTCGCTTTAGTAAGTTTTCTGTGCTTCGCTCACTCTAGCCATCTTGTCCTCTAATCCTTGTTGTGCAGTGACAGAGCCTGGACCCCGGTATGGTGTATGGTGTTGAGCCCTATCTTGGCCTCCCCTGGTGCTGCCTGGCATCAGAAGGAAATTAGAGCTTCCTTTGAACTGATTGGAAAGTAAAAACATATCAGATTTTAAAGGATACAGCTAAAGCAGAACTTAGATAAAATTTTATCATGTAAATGCCTCCATTTGAAAAGGAAGATCTCAGATCAGTGAGATTCCACCTTAAATTAAAAAATAAAGAGTAAATAAAACTCAATGTAAACAGAGGACAGGAAACAATAGAGATGAAAGTAAAACTCAAAGAAATGGATAAACCTCTAGCTAGACTGGTCAGGAAAAAAGAGATATGACAAAAATTACCAATATCAGGGGTGAAAAACGTGACAGTTTTTTAAATAATTTAATAACTACAGATATTATACATATTAAAAAGACAATATTATAACAATAAATTCAACAATTTAGATGAAATGGACAAATACCTTGAAAGAAAACCCACTAAAGCTCACTCGAGGAGAAACAGGACGTTAACTACGTTTATGGTAGCGATCATTTTGCAGTATATGCACATATTGAATCACTATGTTGTATACCTGACACTAATACAATGTTATATGTCAATTATATCTCAATTTTTAAGTAGAAAAAATAAGTAACTTATTAGCTGTATAACTATTAAAGAATTTAGATATGTAGTTGTAATCCCACAAAGAAAACACTAGGTTCAGATGGCTTTACTAGTAAATTTTACCATGCCCTTTTTTTAAAAAAGATTTTATTTATTTATTTTTAGGGAGAGGGGAAAGGAGGGAGTAGAGAGGGAGAGAAATATCAATGTGTGGTTGCCTCTCACATGCCCCCAACCAAGGACCTGGCTTACAACCCAGGCATGTGCCTTGACTGGGAATTGAACCAGTGACCCTTTGGTTCACAGCTGGCACTCAATCCACTGAGCCATACCAGCCAGGGCCAAATTCTACCATACTCTTAAAGAAGAAACAAACAAACAAACAAAAACAGCAGCTCCTCACAAAGTCTTCCAGAAAGCTGAAGCAGTTTTTTCTTGTTCTAGGAAGCCAATTGTGTATTTCTCCACACAGACTATAAAAGAAAAGGCAAGACCTCAACCCTTGCACGTGACAACATTAACAAAATACAACTTCCATTTCTAATAAACTCTCAGCAAATTAGGAATAGTCATTTATGAAAAGCCTACATTGAACATCATATTTTATATTGAAAGGTTGAATAGTTTCCCTGTACAATCATGAAGAAGGCAATGATGTTCAACATTGTACTGAATGTTCTAAACAGTGCAATGAGGCAAGAAAAAAAAAAGCAAGCCATAAAAGTAATAGGAAATGGATTTACCCTTCTGCCTGTGACAATTGAAAAATCAGACTAAATATATGAAACAATGGTTTTCAAGACATTGGACATTGGGCAACTAAGTATAGCAATGATTGATTAATGAGAAACATATATATCCTACCTGAAAATAGTTGCCAGGATGAAGGGAGGTGGAACCAAATGTCAGGGAGGCCAGACATCTCCCTGAGTTAAAGAGGGAACTGGATTACTGGGAGGCCAAGGCAGCAAGAATTCTCAGGACAAAACATCGAATAGGAGAGAGGTGCATAGAGAATACTCTGGGATTACAGTTTCCATTTTTAAGTTGAACACATGCAGCTAGAGAAAAAGAAAGAAATCAGAACTTGGAATTAAGTGAAAAAGTGCAGCCAGTCTTTTCAGTGTCTAATTACTAAATTAGGAAGACTGTACCTGACTGATTTTACTATTTACCATCTGTGGAGCCCAAACTCTGACAAGTTACATGTTAACTTGCACATTTCTGTCCAGTAGAAAAGATAACCCCAAAGGCTGTGGTTTGATTGTCGTGAAACTCATTTACTGGTTTGTTATGTAACCTAGAAATCTTAATCTAGCATTACTTTTTAAAAATAATATTTATTTATTCACATTTCCTTCCATAGTTTTAGAACCATCTTTATCATCTTCTGTTTCCACCACTAATGAATTAATGAATTGTTGACACGGCTTCATTCTATTACGTGTGTGAAAACCGTATTTTACACTTTTTGAATACTTTACTTTGATATGATTCCAGTGAGGTTCCCAAGTGGGCACTTCTACCAAAGCTAATTAACGAGTGCTAGAAGTACTCCTCATGGAATATTTAAGTCCATGCATACCTTTTTTCCCCACACATTCACCCAGCTTTTTTTTTTTTTGCCCCTGGAGTGAATCCTAAGAGGAAGTCTAATTTCACTTTTGATCTCTTTGTTCCTGACCCTGATCTTTTTGTTTGTTTCTGGTGCTTGCCAGACTTGGTCCTAGTTGTGATTTTCACACAGTGGATGAACTAGTCTCAGTTGGTAATAGCAACAACTGGGGATCTGATTTTATGGACTGAAAATTCACTTGGTTATCAATACCAGCATGATGGGGGTTTATATTCTAATAGATGACAATATGGTTTGCTACTCTTTCTTGTTTTTGAATGCTTCCCTATTGGGTTAAATTAATTAAAAAGACATTTTGTGTACCCTGGAAAGGAAATGTCCTTTTAAGATCAGGACCGCTAAGAGTTTGTGTTCTGTGTTTACTTTGACAAATAGCTGCAGTACAGAACTAAAGCTGCAAGCTTTCTGTGGGTCTTTGTGTCTGTGCGAGAAAATTCTTTGCCTCTTATTATATGGAGTTGTAACGATTACTTCTCTCTGAGTATGTTAATAAATTACACTCTTCGTTGGCACAGTGAAAAGCCACCACACTTAGTAGGTCCTTCTTATCTTATCACTTCTTGATGCCATTAAGAAGGTTATGGGTATGTAGCTCTATACAAATGCGATGTGGTTGTGCAAAGGGGTGAGCCATGTCTGCCTATGCCATCTTGACTGGAACGCATGCCATAGCTGATTTTGATTTGTATCCTTTCTCTTTAATAAACTGAAACTATGAGTATGAAAGCTCCCTGTGAGTTCTATGAGTCCTTCTAGAGAATTACCAAAGCAAAGAAGGGTTTTGGGACCTCCCAAGCTTGTAATTGGTGTGAATTAGTAAGGCTTGTCTTGTGGGCACTAGTACCTTGAACTTTACAGTTTGGTTTACTGTAGATGGGATGTATCTACACTGTCAATGAGAATATTGTTGAATTTTATTATGCCTTCTTTTCTTTTTTAATACGATTTTATTTACTTCTTTTTTTGTGGTCAACATAAAATTTGAGAGAGGGGAAGGGAAGGAGAAAAAGAGAGAGAGGAACATCAGTGTGTGGTTGCCTCATGCACCCCCATCTCGGGACCTGACCTGCAACCCAGGCAGGTGCCCTGACTGAGAATCAAACCAGTGACCTTTAGATTTGCAAGCCTGCACCCAATCCACTGAGGCACACCAGCAAGGGCTCAAACTTCTACTGAAACGATAAGTAAGTTTACCTTATCTTATTAATGTTTTTAAAAAATATTAATCTGTCATCAGGGGTAGATATTCAGACTTTGTGGAACCTGAAACACATAATTTGGGTGACTCTTATGTATGTATATAAAAATTATAAGTACAAAATTATATACAGAAGTGAGTTTTCATTTAGAAAAAGAAAAAAATCATAGTGAATTTTAAATTATTTTATGTTGACCATATAAAATTATAAAATTTATAAAAACAACATAATATTTTTATTATTTAAGAACCTGAATCACTTCTGTAATGCTTTGCTTCCTGTGACTCTTTAAGTACTTCTTTATATAACAAGATTTTGTAATATTTTTTTCTTTTTTTAAAGATTTTATTTATTTACTTTTAGAGAGGGTGGAAGGGAGGGAGAAAGAGAGAGAAACATCAATGTGTGAGACATAGATTGATTGGTTACCTTGCCCCCAACTGCCATACCTGGTCTGCAACCCAGGCATGTTTACTGACTGAGAACCAAACCTCTGACCTTTCTGTTCACAGGCTGGGGCTCAATCCACTGAGCCAACGCTAGCCAGGGTGATTTTGTAATATTTTAAATTAAATGAATAGAAAGACAAATCAGTCTTTTCTCTCTCACAGTTGTTTAAAACTTATTTTCATTTTGATTATTTAGAAAAGTTTCTTTCAGGTTTACAATTTTTTATTGATAATACCATGTAATTTCTTCAGTTCATCAAATTTGGTAAAATCTTTGTTTCTTTCATATATAATCTCTAAATTTCAGAGTGTTTCAAATTTTCTTGTGCAATGACTAATTTGAAATATTCTTTGCATTGATGACACTAATTTGTCATAGATGTCTTCATTTAGTGAGTATTTTGAGTTATATTAGCTTCATAGTCAATCCAGCAAGAAATTGAAATCTATTTCTAATATATTTATGTATGATTTTCTCTCAATTGATTGGATTAATAAATAATCCAAGAACCTATACCTATATTTGAAATTTAGCTCTCAATCTTTAAGAATTCATAATTTTGATATGATATAAAAATGTTTCTGTCATAATTCACTTCTTAAGTGCAATTTTACTGATTTCATAACTGATCTCTATTACTTTGGTTTCCTATTTCATTAATTTTATCTGAATTTTTTTCAGTTCTTTTATAAATAAATTTGAAGATGACAAAATTTACCTTCATATAAGTCCAAATTAGCAGTCTGACATTTCTTGCTTGCTTTATTAGAACATTTCAAAATATCCAAAATACAGTGGAAATGGTGCATTAAGATTTATAGCATTAGCTTTTCCCATGAAAGAGGGGAGGAGGTAACTATGATGCCATTAAAACTGTATGTGTTGCAGTATCAATATTTTTCTGATATGAAGATCTTGGTTTTAATTAGGTGTTTATAAGATGGGAGTCCTCTATTTACAATTTTACCAGACATTTCACCTGTACCTTTCTGTACCTATGCAAGTGCATTGGCAAAGTAGGTGTTAGGAGTCCTCCTGGAAGCTGTTCCTTTGCTGAGTGGACTAGCAATACTTTAAGTTTATGTAGAAGTAACTGAATAACATAAGTTATACCACCTAACCAAAACTAAATGTGTCTCTAGCATAGCTTCCTCTTAGTCAGAGTCCAAAAATGTCTGTGACCCCAGTGATACCACCTAATACAAATGGAAATGTGATAGAGGGAAAGTCTCAGTAGAAAGAGATAATAGTCTTAACCTATTATGGTTAAAATATCTTACTTTTGAAAATTAAAAAATATATCTGATCATGTAAAAAATTTCTAGGGGGCCTCGTAGAACCTTGGAAGGGCCTACGCAAATGGATAGTCCTAAAGCTTAAGCTTTATCTTCATGGATGTTTTGTATTTACAGTCAGTGCTTAAACTTTCTTATGAAAGAATCCTCGAGTGAAGAGCTTTCACATTCATTCCCAAAGCCTAGAAGGCATAATTCAAAACTACATGCTTCAAATGAAAAGATTTCTTTAAAGTGTTATGTCTTTATCTTAAAAATTCATGTGAATTTTGCTTATATTTTATTGCATGTATTTTTATCAATGTTTAGCATTCAAAGAATGTTTTTAAAAACTTAAATCATCTCCCACATTCCGTCTTTGAAGGGGAAGAAGGTAACAGAGTAAGGCCAATACTTACACTATGGCCTTGCATACTTTATAACTTCTTGTCTTCCCATCTTTTCTCCTTGGGTTTACAATTTGGGAATATATCATCTGGAAACTTACACATAACACAAAACCCAAGTAGCAGTAGCTTAAACAAATATAAATTTATTCAGCTCACAATAGGAGATCTGAAATAGGCAGTCCAGCTGTATGCTATCCATTGGTATATAGCACAAACCAAGGGTACTGTGGTAATCCAATGATGCCATCAGACACCCAGGCTATTTCCATCTTGCCCTGCTGCTTCCTTTGTCACATAGGGCATTATTCTGATGCCTGTCCCCCAGTGATCCCAAGAAAACAATGCTGTTCCACTAGAACAATAGAGGGGTCCTGAAGAGGCATGCAGTCTGGGTCTGTCCTTTAAAAAAAGGCTTTCTCACTTCCAGTTAAGATGGAGGTGTAGGTAGCTACACCTTGCCTCTTCACACAACTACAGAGAGAATTACAGCTAAACCTCAAAATAAATAACACCCAGAACTGCCAGAACATCAAACTGTATGGAAATCCAACAACCCAGGATTTAAAGAAGCCACATTCATCCAGACTAGTAGAAGGGGCAGAGATGTAGAGAAGGGCAAAGAAGCAAGGAGAAGAGGGCAGTGTGGCTCAGAGAGGCAGCAGCTGTGGGGAATGGGTGGTCCAACATTCAAGTGTGGTGGATAAATATTGAAAGGGATACCCAACCCAAGGCCATGCCACACAGTCCAGGGTTCCAGTGCCAGGGAGATAAATCCCCTAATTTATGGCTGTAAAAACCAGTGGAGGTTTGGGTGGCAGAAGAAACTGCCAGATTATCAGGAGATTCCACTTAAAAGGCCCATATGGTCTTTATGGAATAAAGTACATAAACCCACCTATTATGGGATTCAGCACCAGGCAACAGCTGGAAGGGCACCAGTCACATACAGAGAGTGGGTGAAGTGACCAGAAATGGAGCAATTGCCAGGCAAACCTCCAGAAGCCAGGCAATGACACAGTCACCACTCTGAGCCATCTCCCTACACAGAGCCACAAAGTGGTGAAGGAGGTTGCCCCACCCTGGCAACTACCTAAGGCTCTGCCCTACACAATTTACAAGTGCCTTTTCTACAATAGGCCATGCTACTAAGGGAGTCAAAGCAGCTCTCCTAATACACAGAAACAAACACAGGGATGTTGCCAAATTGAGGAGACAAAGACATATGACCCAAATGAAAGGACAGAACAAAACCCCAGTAAAAGAACTAAATGAAATGGAGATAACCAACCTCTCAGATGCAGGGTTCAAAACACTGGTGATCAGGATGCTCAAAGAATTCAATGAGTATGGCAACAACATAAAAATAGAAATGAAGTTTACACTAAGTGAAATAAAGAAAAATCTACCAGGAATCAACAGTGAAGGGGAGGAAGCCAGATTCAAGTCAATGATTTGGAACATAAGGAAGAAATAAGCATTCAACCAGAGCAAAAAGAAGAAACAAGAATTCAGATGTAATGAGATTAAAATGGCACTTTACCTTTGTGGCCTTTCTTTCTAAAACCTATAACCCCAGTTTAATCATGAGAAAAACTTGAGGATCATTCTACAAAACACCTGACTAGTACTCCTCAAACTGTAAAGATCATTAAGACAAGGTAAACTTGAGAAACTGTCACATCCATGAGGAACATACAAAGATAAGACAACTAAATGTAATGTGATAATCTGGATGGGATTTTGGAACAAAAAAAAAAAAATAGGATTTTAATGTCTCAAGTCCCAGCACCCAACCTTGGACATAAAACATCTGTCCAGAAAAAGTCCAGCCATTGTTAATATAACAAGATGGTTTGTGTGACATCGATGTAACCTGGCAGCCAAGGAGAGTGAACTGGAATGAGCATGCATGAACAATGATGACTTCACTGTACTAGTTAGTAGATGCCACTGAGTGAGCACATGTACTGTGTGGCCATAGCATTTAAAATGACTGAGCAAGGAGAGCAATGAATTTGCATCAAATTTTGCATTAAACTTGAACATTCCTCTGTGGAAACTATTCAGGTGATTCAGAAGACTGCATCATGGGCAACTGCTGAGTGGCAGCTTCATCATGACAGTATGCATCCTGTGTTATGCAGAGTTTTGTGGCAAAATATCAAATCACCCAGGTGACTCAGCCCTCCTACAGCCCAGATTTGGCACCCTGTAACTTCTGGATTTTCCAAAAACTAAAATCACCTTTGAAAAAAAAGAGATTTCAGACCATTGATGAGATTCAGGAAAATATTAGGCACAGCTGATGGCAACTGGGAGAACTATGTGAGATTCCAAGGTGCCTACGTTGAAGGAGACTGAGCCATCATTTATAGGAGACCATTCTGTGTGGCATGGGCCCAGACAGGACCCATGCCCACAGATAGATTCTTCCATGGGAAATCAAGCCTGCATTGTACCTAGGCTGCTTTGAGACTTGCTTTTTGCTAAAACTCCCTCACCCTAATTTGAGGCAGCAAACGTTTACTGCATAACTTTAAAGTAACTTCCTAAAATCCATGCTAAACCTTCCAAGGACAAGTGTAACTAGTTCAACCACTTTTCCCTTTGCATTTGCAAATATCCTTCTTCTGTGATGTGATTAGTGGCCTCCTCTCTTTTGTTTTCTGTAAAAGGTAACTATCTAAAGCAAACCTCTGCATAGTAAATGAGGACCATCATGTAATGTGTCCAGAAAAGCAATAAAAGCTTAAGGCAATGGTCGAGGCACTCCCCCCTTGAGAGAGTGGCTGTGCTGTCCCTTTTCCTCCATAGGACTTGGTAGTCCATGTGAATTTGTTTTATCTCATCTACAATGTTGAGGACCCCACGAGCCAGGGTCTGAACCAATCATTGTACTATGTAGTATATTTCCTGTATCTTCTTTAATAAAAGTCTCAATTTTCCATGTTAAAAAACAAACAAACAAGATAAAAAAAAATGAGGATAGCATAAGAAGCCTCTGGGACATATCCAAACATACCAAAACCCAAATCATAGGGATTCCAGAAGGATAAGAGGAAGAGCAAAAAATTGAAGATTTATTTGAAAAAATAATGAAAGAAAACTTCCCTAATTTGTCAAAGGAAATACACATACAGTCCACGAAGCATAGAAAGTTCCAAACAAGTTGGACCCAAAGAGGACCACACCAAGATACGTCATAATTAAAATACCAGAGGTTAAAGATGAAGAGAGAGTCTTAAAAGCAGCAAGAGAAAAGGAGAGAGTTATCTACAAAGGAGTTCCCATAAGTATAGAGCTTATTTCTCAAAACAAACTTTGCAGGCAAGAAGGGACTGGCAAGAGTTATTGAAAGTGATGAAAAGCAAGACCTGCAGCCTAGACTACTCTATCCAGCAAAGCTATCATTTAGAATGGAAGGGCAGATAAAGTGCTTCCTAGACAAGGTAAGCTAAAGAAGTTCATCATCATCAAGCCATTATTACATGAAATGTTAAAGGGACTTATTTTAAAAAAAGAAGAAAACAAAACTAAGAACATTAAAATGGCAATATTCACAACTATCAACAACTGAATCTAAAAAAAACCAAACTAACCAAACAAGCAGAACAGGAACAGAATCATTGATATGGAGATCATTTGGAAGGTTATCAGATGGGAGGAGGAAGGGGGAGAATGAGGGAAAAGGTGCAGGGATTAAGAAGCATAACCAGGGGACTTCCGGCCAAGATGGAGGTGTAGGTAGACACACTGTGCCTCCTTGCACAATCAAAATAAAGACATCAAAAATTTAGAAAAAAAAAAGTACTGACAGAAAATTGGACTGTATGGAAGCCTGACAACCAAGGAGTTAAAGAAGAAATATTCATCCAGAACGGTAGGAAGGGCGGAGTCAGGCACTCAGGTGGAGAGGACTCACGGCAAAGCAGCAGCTGGTGGACCCAGTGAGGCCGCAGATTGTGGAAAAGGGCACAGCACACAAGGCGGCTGGTGGACCAGGTGGTCCCACATTTGCACACAGATAAACCAGGAGAAACTGAGGAGTGAGACCGACAGTGCAACCCAGGGTTCCAGCGCTGGGAAATAAAGCCTCAAAACACCAATTGAAAACACCTGTGGGGGTTGAGGTTCTGGGAGATTACCAGACTCACAGGAGAGTTCGTTGGAGAGACCCACATGGTCCTAGAACATACACAAACCTACCTACCCGGATATCAGACCAAGAAGGGCCCACTTTGTTTGGGGGAAGTGGCAGAAGTGACTGAAATATAGCAGAGAGTGGAGCAAGCGTCATTGTTCCCTCCTGGACTCCTCCCCCACATACAGTGTTACAACCCAGCCACTGGATTGCCCTGCCCTGGTGAACACCCAAGGCTTATCCCCTGACTACGTAACAGGCACATCAATATACACAAAAAATGGCCCAAATGAAAGAGCGGATCAAAGCTCCAGAAATAATACAACTAAGCAACAAAGAGATAGCCAACCTATTAGATGCACAATTCAAAGCACTGGTGATCAGGATGCCCACAGAATTGCTTGAATTTGGGCATGAATTAGATAAAAAAGTGAAGGCTATGCTGAGTGAAATAAAGGAAAATGTACAGGGAACCAATAGTGATGGGAAGGAAACTGGGACTCAAATCAATGGAGTGGACCAGAAGGAAGAAAGAAACAACCAAACAGAAAAGAAGGAAGAAACAAGAATTCAAAAACTGAGGAGAGGCTTAGGAACATCCAGGACATCTTTACACGTTCCAACATCCGAATTATAGGGGTACCAGAAGGAGAAGAGGAAGAGCAAAAAATGGAAAAGTTATCTGAGCAAATACTGAAGGAGAACTTCCCAAATCTGGCAAAGGAAATACACTTCCAGGAAGTACAGGAAGCTCAGAGAGTCCCAAAGAAGTTGGACCCAAGGAAGAACACATCAAGGCACATCATAATTACATTAGCCAAGATTAAAATGAAGGAGAGAATCCTAGAAGCATCAAGAGATAAGGAGACAGTAACCTACAAAGGAGTTCCCATCAGACTGTCAGCTGATTTCTTAAAAGAGACCTTGCAGGCAAGAAGGGGCTGGAAAGAAGTATTCCAAGTCATGAAAGGCAAGGACCTGCATCCAAGATTGCTCTCTCCAGCAAAGCTTTCATTTAGAATGGAAGGGCAGATAAAGTGCTTCCCAGATGAGGCCAAGTTAAAGGAGTTCATCATCACCAAACCCTTAGTATATGACATGTTAAAGGGACTTATCTAAGAAAAAGAAGATAAAAAACATGTACAGTAAAATGACAGCAAACTCACAATTATTAACAACCACACCTAAAACAAAAAACAAAAACAAACAACTAGAACAGGAACAGAACCACAGAAATGGAGATCACATGGAGGGTTAGCAACAGGGGAGTAGGAAGAGGACAGAGGGGGAAAAGGTACAGAGAATAAGTAGCATAAATGGTAGGTAAAAAATAGGGGGAGGGTAAGAATAGTATGGGAAATGTAGAAGCTAAAGACCTTATGACACATGGACATGAACTAAAGGGGAAGAATGTGGGAGGGAGAGGGTGATTAGGGTGGAGGGGAGTGAAGGGAGGCAAATGGGACAACGTCATAGCATAATCAATAAACTATTACAAAAATTAAAATTAACAAAAAAACTTCTTTAAAAAAAGAAGCATGACTGGTAGGTACAAAGTAGACAGGGGGGAGTTAAGAACAGTATAGGAAATGGAGAAGCCAAAGAACTTATATGTACAACCCATGGACATGAACTAAGGGGGTGGATTGCTGGAAGGAAGAGGAATACTAGGTGGAGGGGGGAAAAGGGGGAAAATTGGGACAACTGTAATAGCATAATCAATAAAATATATTTTTAAAAAGTTTTCTCAGAGTTGCCACCCAAAGACTTCTTTATATATCCTTAACTATAACCAAGTTTTATTGTTCACCCCTAGCTATAGGGATGTCTGAGAAGGCTAGAGTATTAGTCTACTTGGGCTGCCATAACAAAACATTACAGACTTGGTGGCCTAAACAATAGAAATTAATTTTCTTACATTTCTAAAGGCTAGAAGTTCCAGGCCAAGGTGTTACCAGATTCAGTTTTTGGTAAGGGCTCTCTTCCTGGCTTGCAGAAGGCTATCTTTTTGTGTCTTCACATGGCCTTTCTTCCACGTGTACAAGGAAAGAGAGAGCTACCTGGTGTCTTCCTTTTTTTATAAGGACTAAAGTTCTGTTGAATTAGGGCCCACCTTTATGATCCTGTCCTGCCTCCTTAAAGGCCCTGTCTCTAAATACAATCACAATGGGGGTTAGGGCTTCAACTCATGAATTTGGGGAAAAACAATTCAGTTCATAAACAGTAGCATTTTTAGCTCAACATATTACTGCAGCAGACAAAACATTGTTCTGTTACTGTGGCTGACTCTATCAGTATCCAGCCCTTACTTACTTGGCCTACCCTGAGGGTGCCTGCAGACCAGTTGCTATACCCAACAATCACTTCTTGTTTCTCTGCCTGACGGCATTCTCTGGCCACTGAAGCATGATCGGACTGCGTGCTGCCTGAGATTTAGTGCTCTTGGAGCAACTCTCAGTTAATAAGGGGCTGGAGATTAAAAAAAAAATACTTTTGATAACAATTCTAAAACATATTCTATACAGTCTCTCCAACAGTCCCCAGCAGATTTAACCCCAGTTACCCACAGTGGTTGACCAGCTCATTAAAACAACTTTTATTAGCTTTCCTGTCATCCCTGTTTACTTCCTCTCATACTTGCTCACTGGAATGACCTCCCAAATAAACTTCTGGTACCCACATAAACTATCTTGACCTCTGCATTGGCTTTGGGAGGCGCATATACTAAGACACTAAAGTTTCTAGAAAGGGAGAATGCATACTGGTGGACAACTAGGGGTGTCTGTTACATTGAAAAAAAAGTGTGTTTTGTGATAATACGCTTATTGTAATGTTAAATTTTATTTCAGACTGTCTTAGTCTAGTAGATGTGTACCAGATTTTATAATCCACCACATCTTATTTCAGTAATCTTGGGAAATTTATTTAAGCTTATATCTCAATTTCCCTATCTATAAAATGGTAATAATAAGATTTATTCCTTCAGAGGATTGTAAGAATGGAATGAGTTAATTTATATAGAATACTTAGAACAGAGCTTGGCACATAGTGAATATTCAATACATTTTCATTGGCCATTATTATCTTCTTCCATTTGAATGAGTATATTGTTGTTATGAGGACCATATATGTCTAATAAACTGAGTTTATAACTTGCCACCTTTAAAAAAATTTAATTTATTTATTTCTAGAGAGAGAAGAGGGAAGGAGAAAGAGAAGGAGAGAAACATTGATGTGTGAAACAAACATCGATTGGTTGCTCCTCGCATACCCCCAACTGGGGACCTGGCCTGCAACCAAACATGTGCCCCGATCAAGAGTCAAACCAGTGACCTTTCAGTTAGTAGGCCTACTGTCAATTCACTGAGCTACACCAGCCAGGGTGCTTGCCACCTTTTTAAAAGAAGGAATAATATAACATGGAAATTTTAAGGTTCTGATTATTTATTTTAATAAACCTTAAAATTTTGGAATAACTTTAGATTTGTACAAAGTTACAAAGATAATGCAGAGTTTCCATATGCAATTACTCTCCTCTAATGTTAACATCTTTCATAATTAGGGTATATTTTTGAAAACTGAAAGATTAACATTGATATATTACTGTCAACTAAACTCCAGACTTTATTCATGTTTCTCCATTTTTCTCATGATGTTCTATTCTTCTCTAGAATCCAATCCAGGATGCCACATTATATTTTGTCATTATGTCTCTTATTCTTCTCTGTGATAGTTTCTTAGTCTTTCCTTGTTTTTCATGATCTTGACAGTTTTGAGAATACTATTCAAGTATTTTGTAGAATGACCCTAAATTTTGGTTTTCTCATGATTAGAGTTAGGCTATGGATCTTTGGGAAGAAAACCACAGAAGTGAAGCACCCTTCTCATTGCATCATATCAGAAGCACATGTTAACACTTATTGCTGGTATTAACCTTCACCACTTGGTTACGGTAGTGTTTGCCAGGTCTCTCAGCTGCTAAGTTACTATTTTTCTCTTTTCATACTCTGTTCTTTGTAAGTGACTAAGTGCAGCCTACACTCAAGGTGGGTATTAGGCTCCACCTGTTGGAGGAAAAAATGTCTACATATATTATTTGGACTTCTGTAAGGAAGTCCTTTATTTATTCATTCACTTATTTATATTCATATGGATTCATGAAATATTTATATTATGCTTTGGGTTATAATCCAATACTGTGTATTTTGTTGTTCAATCGTTCTAGTTTTGGTCTTCAGGAGCTCTTCAAGTTTGCTCCTGTGTCCCTTTGATATGCCCTCATCATTTTGTCTTTTGAGCACTTTCTTATTTTGGAGTCTAAAAGATGCTCCAGGCCCATCTTATATTTTCCTTAGCCAACTGTGGAATCAACCATTTCTTTAAGGAATCTTGGTTCCTTTTATTGGACAATGGTATCAAGAAACCAAGATCTGGGCTCATGTGCGCTCATTGCCACTGGGCTGTCACTGCTCCTAGACTCTAAACAAATGGAGCTAGAGCTAGAAAAATTTGATTCTATTTTGAAATAAAATTTTTAAATAATTTTGTAATAATTTTAGATTTAAAGAAAAGATACAAAGGCAGTACAGAGAGTTCCTGTATTCCCTTCACCTAACCTTCCCTAGTGTTAACATCTTATATACCAGGTACATTTGTCAAAACTATGAAATTCATGTAGGTACTTTATAATTAACTAAACTTTTGTTTTTTTTTTTAATTTCAACAGTTTTCCCACCGATGCTCTTTTTTTAGTTCTGGGTACCACATTGCATTTAGTTGTTGTATCTCCTTAGTCTCCTTCGGTTTCATTTTTTTAATTTGCAAATAATTGGTCCATTTTAGAGATGAGGAAACACAGGCTCAACAACATTATAACTTTCATGGTTCACATAGGTAATAAGTTGCTCAACAGGGATTTACTTTGCTCTGTCTGATTGCAAAAACCATGTATCCTCTAACCAGTCTACTATATTGCCTCATGAGCTATATATGAGAACCCCACACAAGCACAAAATAAGAGAACAAAGGAGAATATTCTGAGTTTAGATTAGTCTAGACTATCCTCCACTTAGGAGCCAATGGCTCCCAAGTCATATCTCTATCCCAGACCATATACAGTTGGAGATGGCAGAAAGCTTCACATTGGCCCCGTTGGTGAAATTGACTAATTTGGTCTTCTCTTGGATGACCTATTAGTACCTCAAACTTAACATCTCTGAAACAAGATTTATGATCTTCCTTTCCAAGCCTGGTCTTTTTGTTCCTTCTCTTCCAAACCTGGCTGGTTATGATGTAAATGTAAAGTGGCAGCCTCAAGAAGTCATGAGAACCCAAACTCATGGAAGAGCATTCATCACAACTAGGAGCAGTTCTAGGGCAGAGAGAGTACATGAAGAGTGAAAGGAAATAACTAGGTATCTCTCAGCAAGAGGGGAATGTAATGAGTTGCTGAAGCATGTTCAGTGGGTGGGGCAAGGTCCCAGAGGGGCAATTCCCAAATTCCTTGACTGCCCCAAGTTTTTTCTTGCCTTTGATTTCTTTTCTGCTCCACCACCTGAGTCTACTAAATTCCTACTACTTCTGAGCACAAGTGCTTGAATTTTCCATAAATCCCCATTACTTAGGGATTAACTGAATAGACTGAGACTCAGTTCTTACCACCCAAATAGACCAACCAGAAACTTTCCTCCCCTGCACAGCTGCAAAGTGTGGTATATCATCAGTTTCTTGAGTCATACACAAAGGGTATTACTGTAGAATTTCACTGGATCTGTCCCATTTCTCCTACCTGCCCTGTTTTTTCTGCCTGTGGTAAAATGGAAAGAGGTACAACTGAGTTTCAAACCATGCACTGACTCCACTGGTTTAAATCAGAGTATTCTCTCTCTCTCTCTCTCTTTTTTAACTTTTTTCTTTTATTGTTGTTCAAATACAGTTGTCTCCATTTTCCTCCCACCACTTGCCCTCACCTGAGCCATTGCCACTTCCCATCCTTGATCCTACCCCACTTTGATTTTCTCCATGTGCCCTTTATAGATGTCCCTGAGAACTCTTTCCCCTTTTCTCCCCATTATTCCTTCCCACCTCCCCTCCACTTACTCTGTTTGTTACTACTTTCAATGTCTCTGGTTATATTTTGCTTGCTTGTTTGTTTTGTTGATTAGGTTCCACTTATAGGTGAGATCATATTGTATCATATGGTATTTTCACCCCCTGGCTAATTTTATTTAGCATAATGCTCACCAGTTCCATCCATGCTGTTGCAAAGGGTAGGAGCTCCTTCTTTCTTTCTGCTGCATAGAATTCCATTGTGTAAATGTACCATAGTTTTTTGATCCACTCATTTACTGATGGGCACCTAGGTTGCTTTCAGCACTTGGATATTGTAAATTGTGCTGCTATGAACATTGGGGTGCACAGGTTCTTTTGGATTGGTGTTTCAGGATTCTTAAGGTAATTCCAGCAGTGGAATTTCTGGGTCAAAAAGCAGTTCCATTTTTAGTTTTCTGAGGAAATTCCACACTGTTTCCCACAGTGGCTGCACCAGTCTGTATTCACACCAACAGTGCACTAGGGTTCCTTTTTTTCCATGACCTCTCCAGCACTTTTTGTTTGTTGCTTTGCTTATGATGTCTATTCTGACCACTGTGAAGTGGTATCACATTGTGGTTTTCATTTGCATTTCTCTGATGGCTAGTGATGCTGAACATCTTTTCATGTTTCTTGGCCCTCTGTATGTCCTCCTTGAAGAATTGTCTGTTCAAGTCCTTTGCCTATTTTTTAATTGGGTTGTTTTTCTTCCTGGAGTGGAGTTCTTTATATATTTTGGAGTCTTTTAAAAAAATA
This sequence comes from Tonatia bakeri, assembly GCA_004024845.1. Taxonomy (NCBI): domain Eukaryota; kingdom Metazoa; phylum Chordata; class Mammalia; order Chiroptera; family Phyllostomidae; genus Tonatia; species Tonatia bakeri. The sequence continues at coordinate 10,498 of PVIA01004893.1, read as the reverse complement.
TTTTACTGATTATGCTATTACAATTGTCCCATTTTTTTCCCTTCCCTTTATTCCCCTCCATCCTGTACCTGCCCTTCCACCATTATTCCCCTACCTTAGTTCATGTGCATGGGTCATATATATAAAGTTCTTTTCTTTCTCCATTTCTTATATTATTCTTAACATCCCCCTGTCTATTTTGTACCTACCATTTATGGTTTTTATTCCCTGTACCTTTTCTCCATTTTACCTACCTCTTCCTCCTTTCTGATAATCCTCCATTTGATCTCCATTTCTGTGAATCTGTTCCTATTCTAGTTGTTTACTTAGTTCATTGTTTTTCTTTTTCTTTTTTAAGGTTCAGTTGTTGATAGTTGTGAGTTTGTTGTCATTTTACTGTTCATATTTTTGATCATCTTCTTTTTCTTAGATAAATCCCTTTAACATTTCATATAATAAGGGCTCGGTGATGATGAATTCTTTTAACATGAACTTATCTGGGAAGCATTTTATGTGCCCTTCCATTCCAAGTGATAGCTCTGTTGAACAGAGTCATCTTAGATGTAGGTCCTTGCTTTTTAAGTCTTTGAATATTTCTTTACAGCCCCTTCTTGCCTGCAAGGTTTCTTTTGAGAAATCAGCTAATAGTCTTATGGGAACTCCTTTGTAGATAACTGTCTCCTTTTCTCTTGCTGCTTTTAAGATTCTCCCCTTCTCTTTAGTCTTGGTTAATGTAATTATGATGTGCCTTGGTGTGTGCTTCCTTGGGTCCAACTTCTTGGGGAGTCTCTGAGCTTCCTAGACTTCCTGGTAGTCTATTTCCTTTGCTAGATTGGGGACGTTCTCCTTCATTATTTGTTCAAATAAGTTTTCAATTTCTCGCTCCTTCTCTTCTCCTTCTGGCACCCCTATGATTCATGTGTTGTGATGTTTAAAGTTGTCCTGGGGGTTCCTAAGCCTCTCCTTGTTTCTTTGAATTTCTTGTTTCTTCATTCTGTTCCATTTGAATGTTTATTTCTTCCTTCTGCACTAAATTGTTGATTTAAGTCCCAGTTTCCTTCCCTTCACTGTTGGTTCCTTGTACATTTTCCTATATTTTACTTTTCATAGCCTTCACTTCTTCTTCTATTTTATGACCATAATCAACCATTTCTGTGAACATCCTGATGACCAGTGTTTTGAACTCTGCATCTGACAGTTTGGCTATCTCTTCATTGCTTAGTTGTACTTTTTCTGGAGATTTGACCTGTTCTTTCATTTGGGCTATAATTATTTTCTCAATGCACCTTTTATGTAGTAAGGGGCGGAGCCTTAGCTATTCACCAGGGTGGAGCAACCCACTTGGCTACATTGTGGCACTGTATGTGGGGGAAGGGTCCAAGAGGGAATAATGCTGCTTGCTCAGCTCTCGGTAGGCTTTCAGTCCCTTGTTCTGCTACCCACAAGCAAATTGGGCCTTTCTGGTGCTGATTCCCAGGTGGATGGTTTTGTGTACATTCTAGGACCCTGTGGGTCTCTCCAATGAACTCTCCTGTGGGGCTGGGAGTTTCTCCTCCTACTCAACTTCCACAGGATTTTTCAGTCTGAGGTTTTGAAGTTTTATTACCCCACACCAGAACCATGGGTTGCATGTTCTGGTTGGCTCCCAGTTGTTCCTCTTGGTTTATCACATGCAAATTTGGGATCCCCTCTCCACCAATGCTGCCTGCCCTGGTCCTCCAGCCACCATCTTTCTGCGTGTCTTCTCTGCATGGGCTGCCCATCTCCACCCCTCCTAGCAGTCTGGATGAATGTTTCTTCTTTAATTCCTTGGTTGTTGGACTTCCATACATTTCGATTTTTGTCAGTTCTGGTTATTTTTTGTTTTTAAATTTGTTGTTGTCCATCTTTTGGTTGCACAAGGTGGCAAAGTATGTCTACCTCTATCTTGGGTGGCTAAATCAGAGTATTCTGATGATGTAAGATAAGATTTAAATTATTTTTTCTTTTAGAAAATAGAGAAAGATTTTCAGAGAAGGTGGTATTTTCTACACATAAAGCTGTAATTAAGAACACAGACTCCACAATCACTCTACTAGCTGTGTCACTTGAACATGTTACTCAAGTGCCCTGTGCTCAAGTTTTCTCATTAATATGAGTTAGTAGAGGTAAAGCACTTAGAAGACATATAGCAAGTACTGAAAGTGGTAGCTATTATTATTGAAGGACAAATACAGTTTCATCAGGCATAGTAGAAACCATGGAAAGGGGTAATTGCCTTGTGGAAAAGGTATGGAATGAGAGAAAGACAAGGTTAAGAATGTAATAAGAGGCAGGCAGAAGAGCCAGTGAAAAAAAACTGAAAGAGTGATAGAGGAATGAGTTACAGTTTTATCTGTATTAAATGAGCAAAGAATAGTTGTGGTGGCATAAGTAATGTAATGTGTTAACATCCATCATTTGTACAGTTTACCTTTAAATACCACTGGGGTTAAGGATGCTGACCCAAGCCCTATAGTAAAAAATCCACCTATGTCTTAAGTTGGCCCTCTGCATAAGCTCTTCCCAATTACAGATGGAAAATACTGTTTTTCATCCAGTTGGTTGAATCTACAGATGCAAACCCAAAGGTACAGAGGGCCAACTGTATATTTGTTGAAAAACCTTGCATGTAAATCAACCTGCATAATTCAAACCACTGTTGTTCAAGGATCAACTCTATAATACTTGGCAGTTTACTAGGAATTGTCAGTATAGTGTATTATTTTATACCTATATTGTCTATTTATATTTTTCTTCTGTGGGTTGCATTCTCATATTTTTATTGATTTTGTTGTTTTCTATTTATAGAAGTTTTTATTGTAGATCATTTCTCCTGATTGGATAGTTATCTTTTAATTTTATTTATGATATCTTACTATACAGAATTTTTTAATTTTACATAGTTAAACCTAACATTCTTTTCGTATTATATTATACATTCTATGACATAATTGGGATAAAAATATTTTCATGGTTTTTCTTCTAGCACTGTATCATTTTATACTTTATAATTAGAATCTTTAATCCACCTGAAATATATTTTAGTGAGGTGAGCATGTATTGCTTTTATTTGGGATATTTCATCTATGTTTATAAGTGAAATAGTTCATGAATTTTCTTTATTATATTTCTCCTGTCATGTTTTGATATCATAGTTATACTGGATTTACAAAATGAGTTAGAGAATTTATTCTTTTTTTTTTTATATGCTTCAAATAGTTTAACTTTGGCACTATTACTTGAATGTTGTTAGAACTTCCTGGTAAAACCATCATAGTCTGGAGTTTCTTTGTTAGATTTAAAACTACTATACTATTTCTTTAATGATGATAAGATAATGTAAGTATTTTATTCATCTTTTTGAGTCATTTTTGATAAGTTATATTTTCTGGACTTTGTCCACTTCATCTAAGTTTTTAAACTTGTTGACCTTAAATTATTTGCTATATTTTAAAGTGTGCAGCATTTATAGTTACAGACCATTTAATTAATGATGTCATTGGTGTCACTGTTCTTTTTCCTTGATTAACTTCATCAGCAATTTGTCTATTTCATTAGCCATGTTGATTCTATTATGTGTTTACATTACATTTTTTAGATTTCCGTTCTTTATTATTTTCTTCTTTACATTCTCTTTGAGTTTATTTTGCTCTACTTTTTCCAACTTCTTAGGATATAAATGTTTAACTCACTAATTGTTACTCTGTTTTCTCATTTTAACTCTTTTTTATTTTATTGATTATGCTATTACAGTTGTCCCAATTTTCCCTTTTCACTCCCCTCCACCCTGCCCACCCTGTCCCACCCACATTCTCCCCCTGTAGTTCATGACCATGATTCATAAGTTCTTTAGCTTCTACATTTCCCACACTATTCTTGCCCTGCCCCTGTCTATTTTCTACCTACCATCTATGCTACTTATTCTCTGTACCTTGTCCCCCTCTCTCCTCCTCCCACTCCCCTGTTGCTAACCCTCCATGTGATCTCCATTTCTGTGGTTCTGTTCCTAGTTATTTGCTTAGTTTGCTTTTGTTTTAGGTATGGTTGTTACTAACTGTGAGTTTGATGTCTTTTTTTACTGTTCATATGTTTAATCTTCTTTTTCTTAGATAAGTCCCTTTAACATTTCATATAATAAAGTCTTGGTGATGATGAACTCCTTTAACTTGGCCTTATCTGAGAAGCACTTTATCTGCCCTTCCATTCTAAATGAAAGCTTTGCTGGATAGAGCAATCTGGGATGTAGGTCCTTGCCTTTCATGACTTGGAATACTTGTTTCCAGCCCCTTCTTGCCTGCAAGGTCTCTTTTGAGAAATCAGCTGACAGTCTGATGGGAACTCCTTTGTAGGTAACTGTCCCCTTATCTCTTGCTGCTTCTAGAATTCTCTGCTTCATTTTTACCTTGGCTAATGTAATTATGATGTGCCTTGGTGTGTTCCTCCTTGGGTACAACCTCTTTGGGGCTCTCTGAGCTTCCTGGACTTCCTGGAAGTGTATTTCCTTTGCCAGATTTGGGAAGTTCTCCTTCAGTATTTGCTCAAATAACTTTTCCATTTTTTGCTCTTCCTCTTCTCCTTCTGGTACCCCTATAATTCGGATATTGGAACGTTTAAAGGTGTCCTGGAGGTCCCTAAGCCTCTCCTCATTTTTTTGAATTCTTGTTTCTTCCTTCTTTTCTGTTTGGTTGTTTCTTTCTTCCTTCTGGTCCACTCCATTGATTTGAGTCCCAGTTTTCTTCCCATCACTATTGGTTCCCTGTGCATTTTCCTTCATTTCTCTTATCGTAGCCTGTATTTGTTCACCTAATTTATGACCAAAATCAACCAATTCTGTGGGCATCCTGATCACCAGTGTTTTGAACTGCGCATCTGTTAGGTTGACTATCTCTCGGTCACTTAAAAAAATTGGATCTGGGGCTTAATTCTGTTTGAGCCATCTTTTTTATTTTTTATTTTCCTTTGGTCTGGTTGTGGCTGTTACGTACGGGCGGCAGAGCCTTAGGTGTTCACCAGGGTGGGGAACCCCAGTTGCTGGGCTGTGATGTTGTATGTGGGGGCAAGGTCTGAGAGGGAACAATGGAGCCTGCTCCACTCTCTCTAGGACTTCAGTCCCCTCTGCCGCTTCTCACAAGCAAATTGGGCCCTTCTGGTGCTGGCTCCCAGGTGGGTGGGCTTGTGTACATTCTCGGACTCTGTGGGTCTCCCCAGGGAGCTCTCCTGTGATGATGGGAGATTCTCCCGGCCTCAACTCCCACAGGTGTTTTCAGTCAGTGCTCTTAGGCTTTGTTTCTTAAGGAGAAAAATTATAGTTCAAGGAAAATCACAATGCTCAGTATTGGATATCAAAATAGTGCAACTAACTGTCTTGAAAGTTTATTTTCATCAATGGCCTTGCAACTGAATGTCTTCCCAAAACACAATCTCGGAGGCAAAGAGACCAGCGCTGGGGCCCTGGGTTGCTCGGTCTGCGTTGCTACCCATTTTCGCTTAGTTTGTCTGTGCGCGAATGGGTGGCTGCGGCCAGCCAGCTGCCTTGTGCGCCTCACTGGGTCTGCTCGTTGCCTCCCATGCCCAGGGTCTGCCACCGGGTCCGTCAGCTGCCCCTGTGCTTCTGGGGTCCGCCAACTGCCGCCTGCACCCTGCGTACCCGCGTCTGCCAGTCACCGCTTTTCCTGCCGAGACCCCTCGACCCCTCTCCGTAGGCCTCTGACTCCGCCCCTCCTTACCGGTCTGGATGTACGGTAGTCAGGCTTCTGTTCAGTTCATTTCTCTCTGTTCTGGTTGTTTTTTGTTTCTCAATTTTTGTTGTCCTTAGATTTGGTTGTGCGAGGAGGCACAGTGCAACTACCTATGCCTCCATCTTGGCTGGAAGAGTCCCTGTTTTCTCATTTTTAATGAGCATTTAAAGATGTAAAGTTTCTCCTAAGTAATTCTGTAGCTGTATACCATAAGTTTGGGTATGTAATCTTTATGATATTTTTACTCATGAGGTTTTTATAAGTGTATTTGTTAATCTCCATTCTTTTAATTGTGATTAACATCATGTTTTATGTTTTTCTAGTGAATAGCATATAGTTAGTTTTCTTTTTAATCTGGTCTAGCAATCTCTGATTTTTAGCTATATTTTTAGTCCACTTGCATTTTTATAGTTACTGTAGTTATTATAGTTATAATTAGGATTTTGTTTCTTATCATTGTGTGGTTTGTTTTTGTCCTGTCTTATGTCTGTTTTTTGTTCCCTGCGTTTCTTGTCTCTTATTGAGTTTGGGCTTTTTTCTCATCCTAGTTTTTACTCCTATTCTTTGATATTTATATAAAGTTTGCTCTTGCTGTCCAACAATCTCTCTCTCCTCTTCAAAAACAAATAACAACAAAACAACTCAGTGGCTTAAAATAACCATTTGTTTGGCTCACAATTTCTGAACCATCTGGACCATGCTTCTGGTCCACATCAGCTTGGTGGATCTCTGCATCTGTGACCATTTGGCAGACTGATTGGCAGTTGACAATCTAGGATGACCCCACTAATAAATCTAGTGATTGGCAGGCTGTTGGCCAGAATAATAGGACTGATTATTGCCTGGGCCACATGTCTCCTGTCACCAATCTGTTTTGCTTAGACTTCTTTCTGTAGGAGCTTGAAGTTGTTTTTCATTACTTTGCTTCCTTTTAATTTGCTAATGTCTAAAGCAAATCACATAGCCAACCCAGATTTAAGGAGTAGAAAAATAGACTTCACCTGTTTTTGAGGCAGGAAGAATTTGTGGCTATTTGACAACCTATTGTAACTGAACAAACAGAGGTTTGGCTGCCTACCACAGCAAAAGCAAAACTCGTGAGACAGGTACTGATGCAAAAGGAAAGAGGTTTTATTCAGATGCCACCTGACTTGGGAGAATGGTGGGTTCCCATCTCAAAGACCATCTTCCCTTCCTGATCAAGTTAATTATTACAGGGCTATGGAGAGGAGGGCTTTTTTCCCCCTATCCAATTATCTAGCTAGTTCTTGATGTGCTCAGGCCCTATCCATTCATCTTCCTATCTTTCAGCATGCTCAGTGTAAGAACCTGCCCCTGATACCATCTTGGCCAATGGGAGAGACTCCTTGGCTCTCTGACTGTCTACAGTAACATTATGACAAGTATATACCATCTATTTTTATGCTTTTAGAAATTAACCTAGACATTTTTACATTCATGCTTAATTTCTCATAGTGTAAATTGAATCATCATCTAGCTATGATAGAAAATTAGTACTGGACTTCCCCCTTCCCTAAACATACCACAAACCACTAGAAAACTGGAAAAAACATATGAAATAACTTTTCCAACATTGACCAATAGGCAGAAAAGTATTTTGATCCCTGAAAGAATAGAAACAAACAAGCTGAGTCCTGTGATCATCCTGGCTTTCAGTTGAGGGGCACTTTCTGGACCACGGCATAGGGAGAAGGAACCCCATCAGAGTACAATGAATCTGTTGAGTTGAGGAAACAGAAATTAGGGTTTGGAGAAGCTGAGGCAGTTGGAATTGTAGAGTACCAGAGAAAAGGTAGCTGCATAGAGAAAGATTTCTAGAAATCTGCACTGTTTTGTTGTTGTTGTGTTTTTTGTTTTTAATAAATACCAATATGTTCATTTAAAAAGCTTGGCAAAGAACTACTGAGGGACAATAAGGTAAAAATTTCAGAGTATACACATAGAATTAGGAGACATTTGAATTCCAACCAGACAGAAAGGAGAGAACTTTTAAACAGCTAGGACATTCAGTAGAGACTGCAGAGAGCTCAAGTCTTATTAGTAGGACTAAACTAGTCCCAGAGTAATGGCCACTGCAGACCGATTCTAACTATGCTTAAAAACAAATCTTGAGGAGAGGAAGATGGTGGCAAGATAGGAGGGAGCAGATTCCACTTCTCCCTACACAATGGGAGAAAAACCTAGCTGATCTGCAGAGCCAACATTACCCCAGCAGATATGAAAATAGGAGACCAAAAATTATAGCAGACATTGAGAAACTAGATGGTAAGTACAGTGTTTCAGGACAATAAGGTCCCAGGGACCACCATGGGGACCAGGGCGGCTGCAGCCCCAGGCCTGGCGTCTGCCGGGTCTGCCACAGGGTCCTTGGGAGAGATCTGCATCAACTGCTCCATCCCTGGCCAAACAAGGTTTGAGCAGTGCCGGGAGTGACCTGGTTGCTTGAAGTTGCAAAAAGGGGAATAAGGACTAAGTGGCAAACACACAGGGGCTGTTAGCACCCAGGGACTCTGTGGACGCCAGCTGGGGAGAGTTGAGAGTCACACTGTGATGAGCCCTGACCCTGATAGTCCCTGATCTGGCTGGAGAATTGGGCTGTGGGAGAGGCCAGACCGCTGTATGCAGTGGCAGGCTTCAGTAGGAGGAATTTCTCAAAAGGAAAACGTGAAAAAAAAAAAGAGAGAGAGAGAGAGAGACACTATTTGGGGAATTCTCCTGCAGAAATCCCTCCAGGCGCCTCCCCACCCAGCCGAGCAGTGCTTCCAAGGGGACGTGGGAGGCCCTTTATGCACCCATAGCACTGGGAAGGGTGCGCACCCCAACCCGTAGGGCTGGAGTCAGCCTGGCCAAGTGTGCACACCCGCGACCGGTGGAAGGCCCCAGCCTTCCTCTGAGGAAGGCCTGGATCCTGTACCCAGGGCCCTGCGGCAAGGCGCCAGGCTAGCTCTGGGGAGAGTGCTTGGCTAGGTATGGAGAGAGTGTGCTGATCAAGAAGGCAGAAAAGCCTCTCAGCCTGCTGCAGCCAGCAAGACCAGAAAAACTGGTGTGGCCAGTTTGAAACCGCCAAGAGCCTTTTTTTTTAAGTCATTTTTAATTTTTATTATTTTTTGTCTCTCAATCCTTTTTCCTCTCTCTCCTTCTTTCTTGTTTTATTTCTTCTTCCTTTCTTTCCAATTTTATCTCTTCTTCCTTCCTTCTTCTGCTTCTTTTTTTAAATGCCCACAAGTGAGACAAAAAACCTGGAACTGTGAAAAGACCAGAGTTGAACCCAAAGAGGAAGCATCCCAACAGCTGAGACAGTGAGACAAATTTCACTTTGCTATTACAGAGAACCAAGTTATTGCATGTTTGTATTATTATTTTTTCATTACTCTTACATCTTTTATTTTAATAGTATTTTAGTATTCCTCTTTTTTTCTGTTTAGTCTTCTTTGCTTGACTGGTAATATTGTATTGTTTGACAGGTGTCCCCTGTTCTCTCTTTCATAGTGTATTGCTAATTTACTGTCCTTCACTTCACTTGTGTTCCATTAGCACACTACTCAAGGTCCTATACTCCCTATTCTTGCTATCCAGATCACATAGATTCTGTCATATGATTGTTATGATATTATTGTAAATACTAGTTGTTCCATACAATTGTAAATACTACTCAACACCCCTCCCAGATCTTAGCCCACTTCATGGTTTACTGAAATTTATTATTGTAGTGGTTAACTCTATTCTCTCACACACTACCCATATTTATTAACCTTTATTCTCATCTTACCTCAGAATTTGACCTCCCCCAACCTCACTGCCTTCTAGATCCAACTCGCAACCCTTACCTACCCAACAAGAGTCTTACTTCTCTCCATCCTTTCTAAAAGTGGCTAATTGGGTGGAAAATCATGGATAACACTATACATAACCAAAGGATCTTCTATCTCTTCTCTACCAGCTGCTACTGTAAATATCATAGAATAATCTCTTGCTGTCTTAAACCATTTTGCCTTCCCCCTCCAACTGATCACAAAAAAGAGTAGGTGGAAGCTGTGAACACCAGAGTACCTGCTAGAAGAGGAAACCCAACAACAAAGGAACCACCAACAGAGAATAACAGAAAAAGGTGACGGAGGGAGTGGAAGCCACACTAACCTCAATCCAGGACCTATCTGGAAATACAACTAAATAGTGGAGAAATTACCCAGTACAAACAACTGAACAAGAGTAAAAGGGAATCCTTGAAACCTTGTACACGTGGAAGAAACAACTTCAACACAACCTGCCCTCACCAGCACAACAAAATACGAGAGGTGGCAGACATAGTGACCCTTAGTTAACCAGATGGTGGAAAGGACCCACCAAGAAAAGACCCAACAACAATTAAAACCCCAAAACAAACACAGAGCCAACCTAAATGACAGCCCAAGACCAGTGCGCTCAGGAGATCAAGGACACTGCACCACTGAAGCTTAGAGGTATACTACCACAGAAGTTCACACCACAAACCCAGGGAGCCAGAACAGATCAATTTAAGAAGCTGAGGCTAACAAAAAGAGTCTCACAAACAATGGGAAGACAAAGAAATAATCCCCAAATAAAAGGAAAGGAGGAAGCCTCAGAAAGAATGTTAAATAAAATAGAGGCAACTCAACTATCAGATATTGAGTTCAAAGCAATGGTTATCAGGAAGCTCAATGAGCTCAGAGTGAATTACCAGAAACTACAGGGAAACTACAATGAGCTCATTGAAAACT
>PVIA01004892.1:0-127023 GCA_004024845.1 Tonatia bakeri | reverse complement strand
GGGGGGGGGTGGCAGAGGGAAGTGAGGATAAGTGGTAATGGAAAAAATACAATAAAAAATGAACCATTAAAAAAGAAAATTTTAAACATTTATGAAAGAGCAGTATGACTAATAATTTTCATAAACTCATCACTCTACTTCAGCAATTATCAATTCATGACCACTCTACATCTGTACATTCATTTACACCAACTCCAAATGTTTTTAAATGACGTATCCGGTATGTCATTTCATCTATAACTAAGTATTTTGGAATGTATAAATATACACACACAATCACAATAAAGACTTAAACATATTTTTTTAATCCTCACCCAAGGACATTTTTTCTTTTCTTTTTTTAATTACTTTTTTTTTATGCTATTACTGTTGTCCTGATTTTTCCCCTTTTTCCCCCCTCCACCCAGCAACCTCACTCCCTCAGGCAATCCCCACACCATTGTTCACATCCATGGGTCATGCCTGTAAGTTCTTTGGCTACTCCATTGCATCCTCATGATTATTCTATAACTACCTATTTGTACTTTTTAATCCCCTCACCTCTTCATCCATTTTCTCCCTCCCCCTTCCCATCTGGCAACCATCTGGTAACCAACATCTTTTACTACTTTTAAGAGTCTCTCTTTATCTTCAACTTTTGGCCTTTCATTTTAGTTTATTTTTAAAGATTTTATTTATTTATTTTTAGAGAGAGGGAAAGGAGACAGAGAGGGACAGAGGCATTGTTGTGTGAGATATTGGTTGCCTCTCACACATCCCCAACCGGGGAACCTGGCCTGCACCCAGGCATGTGACCTGACTGGGGAATAAAACCAGTGACCTTTCAGGTCACAGGCTGGCACTCAATCCATTGAGCCACACCAGCCAGGTCATGGCATTTTATTTATCATGTGTCTTGGAGTGGGCCTCTTTGCATCCATCATAATTAGGATTCTCTGTGCTTCCTGGACTTGCATATCTATTTCCTTCACCAAATTAGGGAAGTTTTCTTTCTCTATTTTTTCAAATAGATTTTCAATTTCTTGTTCTTTCTCTTCTCCTTTTGGCACCCCTATCACGTGAATGTTGGACAAGTTATTATTTTTGTGGTAACAAGAACCTGTTACCATAGGTAGTTAGCTAATTATTAATAAATTAATAACTGACACTGAATTTAATAAACCAGGGAGCATAAGCCTGTTTGCTTCACCAGGAAGCCACAGCTTTACACTCCAGGGGATTACAGCATTTATTCCCCCTTTCAGTACCTGATTATCAGGGGGCACATGGGGAGGTGCTTGACCTGTCAGTCAAAGTAGGGGATGAACCCATCAAAAAGCCCACAGAACCCTGAGAAGTTGATTGGTTCTTTTAAACAAGTACCTTGTTCATCTTGAACCCAAGCTAACACAATCCCAGGGGAACAAAGAAGCACACGCTCTCGCTCTCTCTCACCCACGCCCAACCCATGCACTCCCACATTCTCTCTCCACAGCCCTGTGGCCTTGGCAGCTGCGTGGCCTGCAGCCACACGGACTCTGCTACTGGGGCAGTGGGAACAAGCTGAACTCCTTGGTTGGGGACTGAGACCACTTAGCAGCCACCTGTGTACTCCAAAGGACTGACCTCTAATATGAAGCAGAAACTCTGGACACTGGCATTTGCTTTGGTTCTGCTGAGGACAGAGTTAGACTTTCCATGGTGAGACAGACGGAGATGGAACATTGGAAACCCAGGAGGCAGCTTCTATTTCTGCTCAAACAAATTACCTTGCCACACCACAATCTCTCATGTGTGGGTACTTGGAATGCTTTTCTTGTGATCCTATGGAAGAGTCTGATTTCTACCGACAACAAATCAACCAATTATTGCATAAATAAGTGGGAAACAAATTGATGTTTCTCACTCTCTCCCTCAAATCATTAAGTTAAAAATTTAAAATACCCATGGAAAAGAGGACAGACTTTTAAGGCAGTTAAAGATTCTACTTTCATCTCTATAATACTGTGGCCTTAGGCAAGTCAGTTAACCCCTGTGACTCCTAGTTTCCTTGTACATATGTGAAGTAGGTACAAAAGCAGCATACGAGGATGTTCTGAAAATTGGGAAATAACTCTTCCCTAGAGGGAAGTGACATGAACTAATGGGATAAAGGTGGGGTGAGTGACCTGGGAGTCCAGAAAGACCTGCAAATTCAAGGGTGTTATCTGTCAGCTATCGATGCTCTACTGATAATGGGAGAAGTCAGAGGCTAGGGTCTGAAACCTGGTAAGATGGGAAAAAAAGAGCCTCAGAAGGAAGCACCAGGATAAAAAAATTCACCCCTGATGAACATGGATGCAAAAACCCTAAACAAGCCAAATTGAACAATACAATAAAAAGATAGTACTCCGCCCTGGCTGGCATAGCTCAGTGGATTGAGCGCGGGCTGCGAACCAGGCATCGCAGGTTCGATTCCCAGTCAGGGCACATGCCTAGGTTGCAGGCCATGGCCCCCAGCAACCGCACATTGATGTTTCTATCTCTCTCCCTTTCTCCCTCCCTTCACTCTCTAAAAATAAATAAATAAAATCTTTAAAAAAAAAAAAAAAAAAGATAGTACTCCATGATAAAGTGGGATTTAGGCCAGAGATGCAAGGATGGTTCAACATTCATCCATCAATCAATGTAATACACCACATTAATAAAATTAAGGATAAAAATCATATGATCATCTCAATTGATGCAGAACAAGGAATTGACAAAATTCAATATTAATTTATGCCCTGACCAGTGTGTCTTAGTTGATCGAGCATATCGTCCTGCAGAGTGAAAAGATGCTGGTTCGATTCCAGTTAGGGCACATGCCTGCTTGCAGGTTCAGTCCCCAGTCAGGGCTCAACCAATAGATGTTTGCCTCTCACATCAATGTTTTTCTCCCTCCCTTCCCCTCTCTCTAAAAATAAATAAATAAAAATTGTTTTAAACATTCATTTGTGATAAAAACTCAATGAAGTGGGTATAGATGGGACATACCTCAACATAATAAAGGCCATTTATAAAGAGCAGGCCTTGCTTGGGGAAGGAGGGCACCAAAATAAATGGGTAAATAAATGAATAGATGAAATGAAATGCAATAAAGCCCCATAGCTAACATCCTACTAAACAGTGAAAAACTAAAAGCTTTTCCTCTAAAAGTAGGAACAATTAGGATGCCCATTCTCCTTTCTTTTATTCAATATAGTACCAGAAGCCCTAGCCAGAGCCAATTAGGCAAGAATAAGAAATAAAAGGCATCCAAACTGGTATGGAAAAAGTAAAACTGTTACTATTTTCAGATGACATGGTATTACATACAGAAAACCTTAAAGACGCCACATACAAACCCTATTGGAACTAATACATGACTTCAGTCAAGTTGCAGGATACACTATCAATACACAAAACTCTTTGCACTTCTACAGAGCATTTCTATACTTTAACAATGAAATATCAGAAAGAGAAATTAAGAAAACTATCTCGTTTATAATTGCATCAATAAGAATAAAATACCTAGGAATAAATTTAACCAAAGATTGACGAAAAAAAAGCCCTGGCAAGGTAGCCCATTTGGCTAGAGCATCATCCCAATATGCCAAGTTGAGGGTTTGATTTCTAGCCAGAGCACATACAAGAATCAATCAAAGAATGCATAAATAAGTAGAAAAACAAATCTCGCTTTCTTCTCTCTCTCTCCCATCTTTCTCTCTCTCTCTCAAATCAATAAATAGCCCTTACTGGTGTAGCTCAGTAGATTGAATAGGGGTTGCAAACCAAGGGGTCGCCAGTTTGATTCCCAGTCGGGACATATACCTGGGTCGTGGCTAGGTCCCCTGTTGGGGGCATGTGATAGGCATCCACACATTGATGTTTCTCCCCCTCTCTTTCTCCCTCTCTTCTCCTCTCTCTAAAACTAAATAAAATCTTTAAAAAAGTAAAATCAATAAAAAAAAATATAGACTGATGAAAAAATAAAAATACAAATAAATGGAAAGATACTCTTTGCTTATAGATTGGGAAAATTAATATTGTTGAAATGCCTGTATTACTCAAAGCAATCTACAAATTTAATGCATCCCTATCAAAATTCCAATGGCATTTCTTACAGAAACGGAACAATCCCAAAATTTCTATGTAGCTGTAAGAGGATCCCAAGTAGCCAAAGCAATCTTGAGAAAGAAGAACAAAGCGGGAGGCACCATCCTCTCTTATTTCAAACTATATTACATAGCTATAGTAATCAAAACAGTATAGTACTGGCATAAAAACAGACACCTAGATCATAGGAACAGAATAGAAAACCCAGAAATAAACCCACGCATATACGTTCATTCATTTACAACAAAAAAGAAAAGGATAGTCTCCTTAATAAATGGTGTTAGGAAAACAGGACAGCTACACTAAAGAATGAAACTAGACTACTATCTTACGCCATACATAAAAATTAACTCCAAATAGATTAAAGATTTGACTGTAAGACCTGAAACCATAAAACTCCTGAATGAAAACAGGTGGTGAGCTTGACATTGGTCTTAGCAATGATTTTTATATCTCATTTCAAAAGTAAAAATAAACAAGTGGGACTACATCAAGCTGAAAAGTTTCAGTACAGCAAAGGAAACCACCAACAAAATGGAAAAGCAGCCTAGTGAGTGGGAGAAAATATTTACTAATAATGTATCTGGTAAGTTGTTAATATCCAAAATATATAAAGAACTCACAATTCAATAATAAAACCAAACAACCCTATTTTACAATGGGCAGAGGATCTGAAAAGACATGTTTCCAAAGATGACATACAGATGGCCAGCAGGCACGTGAAAAGAGGCTTGACATCACTAACCATCAACAAAATGCAAGTGAAAACCCTAATAAGTCATCACCTCACACCTGTTAGAATGACTATCCCCACAAGAAATAACAAGTGTTAACAAGGATATGGAGAAAAAGGAACTCTCGTGCACTGTTGGTAGAAATGTAATTTGATGCAGCCACTATAGAAAACAGTATAGAACTACCAGATAATCCAGCAATTCCATTTCTAGGTAATTATCTGAAGACAATGATAATACTGATTCAAAAAGATATGTGTGCCCTGGCTGGTGTTGCTCAGTTGGTTGAGCATCATCCTATAAACCGAAAGATTAATTCCCAGTCAGGGCACATGCCTGGATTGCCTGCCCTTCCTGGTTGGGGTGCGTGCTAGAGGCAACTGATCTATGTTTCTCTCCCTCTCTTATTTCCTCCCTACCCCTTTCTCTAAAAATAAATGAATAAAATCTTTTAAAAAATATGCACCTCTGTGCTCATTGCAGCATTACTTACAATATAGAAACAATCTAAATGTTTATCTATGGATAATGGAAAAAGTATAATACAACTCAGTCAATAAAAGAACAAAATGAGTCCTGGCTGACATACATCAGTGGATTAAGCACTGGCTGCAAACCAGAGTTGCCGGTTCGACTCCCAGTCAGGAAACATGTCTGGGTTGCAGGCCAGATCCCCAGTGGGGGCCACCTGAGAGGCAACCACACATTGATATTTCTTTCTCTCTCTTTCTCCCTCCATCCCCCTTTCTAAAAATAAATAAATAATTTTAAAAAAATTTTTAAAAGAAAATTATTCTTATTCAGCCATAAAAATGAAATCTTGCCATTTGTGACATGGATGGAACTTAAGGCATTATGCTACATGCAAATAAGTCAGACAGAGAAAGACAAATACTATATGACTTCACTTATATGTGTAATGTTAAAAAAAATAAATTCATAGATGCTGAGAACAGATTGGTGGTTGTGAGAAGGGGGATGGGTGAAGGGGATCAAAAGGTACAAAATTTCAGCTATAAAATAAATAATTGTGATGTAATGTACAGCATGGTGACTACAGTTAATAATACTATATTGCATATTTGAACTTGCTAAGAGAGTAAATCTTAAAAGTCCTCATCACGAAACAAAAATTTTTTTGTAGCTATACATGATGATGGATGTTAACTAGACTTATTATGATCATTTTGCAGTGTATACAAATACCAAGTCATTATGTTGTGCATTTGAAACTAATATGCTTTGTGTCAATTATACCTCAATAAAAAAATTTACCACTGTTCCCCATTCTTTCCTATGCCTAATCACAAATACTTGCCAGTAGGCAACAGAACCAGAATTCTCAACTGATGATGAAGATTCATCTGTCCCAAGGCTACAGAAAGTTTAGGGAATGGGTGGGATCCCCATGAACTGGAGCCAAGGATAAAGGCTGTGATGGCCCAGTGGGGACAGGAGAGCCTGAAAGCCAGGGTGTTCCTAACAGCCAAGAATTTCCCTCTACCCTCCCTACCCCACCCCAACAAAAATTAACAAAAAATGACTGAGAATCAAAAAGTAGGAGGTGCCTCTCCAAAGAGGACACACAGATGGCCAACAGATATAAGAAAAGATGCTCAGCATCACTGATCATCAGAGAAATGAAAATTAAAACCATATAGATATATCATACCTGTTGAAATGGCCATCATCAATAAATCAACAAACAAGTGGTGGCAAGGATGTGGAGAAGGGAACCTTTTGCACTGTTGGTGGGAATGCAGATTGGTGCAGCCACTGTGAAAAACAGTATGGAGATACCTCAAAAAAATTAAAAATGGAACTGCCTTTTGACGTAGTGATCCCACTTTGGGAATATATCCAAAGGAACTTAAAACATTAATTGAAAAGGATATAAGCACCCCCATGTTCACTGCAGCGTTATTTACAATCACCAAGATATGGAAGCAGCCCAAGTGTCCATCAGTAGATGAGTGGATAAAACTATGAGACACTTACACAATGGAATATTACTTCGCTGTAAAAAATGAAAAATTTTTTACCCTTTGATACAGTATGCTAAATGAAATAAGCTAGTCAGAGAAAGACAAATACCATATGATTTCACTCACATGTGGAATCTAATGAACAAATTGAACTAACACGCAAATTAGAGACTGAATCATAAAGAGCAGGATGACAGCTGAGGGGAGTAGAGGGATTCAGCAAAAAGGTAAAAGGACTCATGGACATGGACAACAGTGTGGTGATTGCTAGGGGGAAGAGGGTATAAGGGGACTAAATGGTAATGGAAAAAATACAATAAAAACAATCATTAAGAAAATAAATAAAAACAAACAAAAAGTGGTGCCTTATCTGTCCTATTCATCATTAGACCTATAAGGTCTGGCATAGCACCTGCCACGCCTTAAATAAAGCTTTGTTGAATGGAGGAGCTGAGGATCGCCAGTCCAGCAGGGGTGCTGGCAAAGTCACTCTAGGTTAGGGTTTGAGTAGATGGGGTGAGAAAGAGGGACTTTTGTGCCCTGTGTGCAGGGGCAGTGTCCTAGAGACTCATCCCCTTCAATCTAGGCTTTTTTCTTTGTGGTTTGTTTCGGGAATGGGAAATAATTTATGTTTCTTAGATTCCTAGTGAACATAGTATCTTAAATGGAAAAGAAAACTGTCCATAACCAGGCCAGGACAATTGGGTAATCACAATTTCTTCATTAATAAAATGAGTTTGGACTATGTAATTTCTGAGATCCTTCTCAGCCCCAAAGTTTTATGACTCTACATACATAAACTAAAAGTTAAAACGCGGAAATAGGGCATTCATTCAACAAATATGTGTTACTATGACTTTGCACTAAGAACAAAGGATACAAGATGAATAAGGCAGTTTGCACTCGGACAGCATAAAGCCAAGTGAGAGAATAAACACTTAATACTTAGAACACTGTGTAATCTTTGTAAGGTTACATTTCTTGAGCACCAAATGCACTCCATGAACTTGACAATTTAATCTCACAATACTATTAGATAGGTATTATTATCATCCCCATTTCTCAGCTAAAGAAACTAAGACATAAGGAGGTTAAATAACTTGTCAGTATGTGGTAGAGCAAACAATCTGGGTGTAGGGTCCATGTCCAATGACTCAGCAATGAAGCACCGACAACGAAAGATTCAGGAGCACGGAGGGCACCCAGACATTTTTCTGCTCCAAGTTCCTGCAAATATAGTGGCAAGTGGATTTTTAGTACATTTTTCTTGGTCTTCGGTGAGGTCCTCATCAGTTTAACAGATAGTGCAGCCATGAGAAAAACCATTTCTTTGTAGTATACATAGAGCTGAATTCAAATTCCAGGTTTACCACTTACCTAGTGAACTTTTTTTTTAACCTAGTGAAGCTGACCAAGTCTAAGTCCCATTGCGTAACAGGAGCAACAACCAGTTTCACTGGAAGGTCAGGATTAAATATTAAGTTGAGCCACTGTTTCTGGAGGTCAAAACAGAGGTGGAATCTAACAAAATAGCATTCCTTTGTGCCTGCAATTTAAAACAAAACAAAAACTATTCCAGCTCTAAATTCTTTTCTCTTATGCTGTGCAAGGCATAGTCTAAGTGTTTGTGTGGCCCTATGGGCTCAGAAGTTGCATTAGTCATCTTGACCGGTGTGGCTCAGAGGGTTGGGTGTCCTCCCGCAAACCCATGGGTTGCCAGTTCGATTCTCTGTCCCATACCTGGGTTTTGAGCCAGGTCCCCTGTTGCGGGCATGCGAGGGCAACCAATCACTCTCCCACATATTGCTGTTTCTTTCTCCCTCCCTTCCCCTCTCAGCAAAGACAAATTTTTAAAAAATTTTGCATTAGCCTCCGAACAGCCTCACGAGATTTAGCAGTTCTTCCAAAGATCTGGACCTTCTTTCCAGCCAACTACAATCACATCCCTCGGGGGCCAGAGATGTCATGAGCCATGACAGCTTCACACCCTACCTACCACACACAGACTCAGCGCGCACTTTCACCCTTCTTTCTACATCCCATTTTACCCTGTTTGTCGCTCGCTGTACGAGTAGTGACGTTGGTTCCGTTTTAAAATGTGGCAAGTGAGGCCGACAGAGGGTCTGGCCTCGTCCAAGGTCTCAGACACTGCCTTCAACTTAATTATGGTTCAAGTTAATATTGAATCCTGACCTCCCAATGAAGCTGGTTGTTTACTCCTGTAAGATGGTTTGGGCGTTAGTTCGATCAGCCCAGTTACTGCCTCTAGTTACGTGACCTCTGCAAAGTCCTTGAACCTCTCTAGGTCCCGTTTCCTTTCCTGGATAAGAGTGCTGACACCGCCCTTTCTCGTACAATTCTTTTCGGTTCAACCCAGGGTCTCCCGTGTCCGTTCTTGGGCACCTCCGGCTGTGGTGACAGGATCCCCGTACACTACCGGGCACACTCGCGCCCCTCCGTAAACGTCAGCATACTAGATGCAGCTTGCCTTGGTAGTCCTTGGTCCTGACCAACCACAAACGCCGCAGAGCGCCGTGAAGGAGTGACGGCAACTGCCAAACACCGGAAAAGGAGGGATATCCAGGCCACGCCCCCAGTAGGCGGGACCGGACGTTCCTTGCGTACAGCATGCGCTTGCGCCTGCGCGCCGCCATCTTGTTCAACTCGAGACCGCCTGCCTTCTGGACTGGGGCCTGTTAGCCCCTCGACGGGGCGGGGCCAGGCCATGGCTACCAGGGAGACCAGCTGGCTTGCACCACCTGCTTCTACCTCTGGACCTTGGCCCGGCGGCGTCCCAGGACGCGTGGCACGAGCCGCGGAGCCGTTCTCCGGGCGAAGCGGCCGCGGAGCCGCCCGACTTGGGGAACGGACCCAGGCAGCTGTGGAGAAGCGGGGGCCGTACATGGTGATGCGCATGCCTTCCCTTCAGGCCAAACTGCGTGAGTGCGGCCGGAGGGGTTGTCTGCCTGCGCAGGCTCCGAAGTCCCGCTGGGACGGCCCGGGAGAGGCAGCTGCAGCCCGCTACCGGCCCTGAAAATCTCTTCGACAAGAGCGGGTTTCTGGCATTTGGGAGGCATGGCGGAGTGGGGAAGATCCCTCTCACTCAGCCCCTTTGACTTGCAGAGAAGCACCGGGACATGGCCAAGTCAGTTCTGCGGAGAAAAGGCATGCTGGCGGCCTCGCCGAACCGCCCCGACTCTTCAGGGAAAAGGTGTCAGCCGGCGCCACCTCCTTTGTACAAGCGGTTTCCAGTGAAGGCCTTCGTCCTCTGGCTGGGAGACAGGGAACTCACGTTTAAGGCCCAGCTTTAGTACGGGAAATCCCTACTCCCCTGGCGCCAACCAGTCAGGTTCACTGTTTTAAAATAGGAAGACTAAATGACCTTTTCCTCTCGCTCCCTTTTAATAACGTGATGACGTCAGGGCAAGAAATTGGTAGTGAGTATTGTCGGGGCACAGGATCATTCACTAAGCTAGAGAGGAGCATTATGGCTGGGCCCCAGGAGTAAAGTTGCAGAGCAGTGTGGGAAGAGCGAATGCTGCATATATGTTTTTAAAGAAGTGGTAAACTCTGAGGGTTGGATAGGATCTTGTCCAGTACCTCTTACAGATAGAGCTGAAACTCAGGTGAAGAGATCTGCGTGAGGACTGCGGTTTTTCTGTCCCCTAGTTAAGTACAGTGGGTGGTGGTGGTGAGTCTTCCTGACTGATGAAGGTCTGGCCGTTCTTCGGGAGCAGTAGGGGAAGTGGGAAGTGCGTGTGCCGAGGAGCCGTAGCCAGATACGTGCCTGTGTGGTCGGGTGGAAGTCAGGAGCAGTGCAGGCAGTTCGTTTTCCATGTGGGAATGGATTCTGGCTTTCCCTGTAAATGCTGGCGCTTCATCTATGCTTTGGTCTCCGGCCCCGTCTTCCCTCAGGTCAGTGAAGTTTCACAAGGGCTACACTGCTCTTAGTCAGAGTCCGGATGAAAACCTGGTGCCCTTCCGCTCTGACAGGTGAGTGCCCTCCTTGGTAATGATACCCCTGAGGAGTGACTTGGGTAAAACTGCAGATCGCTTGGTGCCTACCCTAGTTCCCTCTCTCTTCCAAGATGCTTCATGCATGTTCCAGAGCTGTCTCCTTTGGAGCACTATCCCTTCCCAGATGGCTTGCTTAGAGGACTTAAAGGACTCATGCTGCTCTTGGATTTGAGTATCGTCTCACCCGGGGAAATCATAAGTCCTATAGACCCCCTTGCATGCTTTCCACCTTGCCATTTGCAGCTGTACTCCACAGGCATTGACTCCTGAATTGACTGTCTTCCTCTTCTAGTGATGAGGAGCTGGAATCCAGATACTCTTCCGGGTATTCCTCTGCAGAGGCAAGTCCAGAATGCCTTCCTGCGCGGGGCCATGCATCAGGCAGTGTCACCACCACTGCCAAATGCTTGTGTAGTGCCTGCTGTGTGCACGGCACTGTGCCAGACTTCCGGTTGGTTCTCCAGTCTCGTACTCTGCCCTCTTCCCACAGCAGAGGTATAGGTGTCTGAGGAGGGCTCTTGAAAATCCAGGAGACCATAGACCTGTAGGGTTGGAAATGATCTCACAAGTCTCAGTACAGGCCACCACTGAGAAAAGGAATTCTCAAGTCTCAGTACAGGCCACCACTGAGAAAAGGAATTCTCTAGATAAATCCAAGATAAGTGTTTATTAGCCTCTGTTTGCTTGGTTGCTTCTTGTAATCAGGTACTCACTACCTCTAAGAAACCTTGCTGCTTGTCTTCCCCCCAAGACATAGGCACAATTCCTCCTTTAGGTAGCTCTTAGAGCTAAGTCTTCCATATTAATTTGAAACATCTTCTGCAGCCTGGACTCAGTGGTCCTAGGCCTGCCCTCCGGTGTCACACAGTAATTCTAGTCTCCCTTCTTCTGATTATCTTTTATCTGAGATCAGCATTTCTCCATCCTCTGGTCATCTCCACCAGCTTGCTTGCTTCCACATCAAACAACCCTTCCATTTGTGGGAATTGGGTACTGTTGGGCTGGCTTTCTGGACATATTTCCAGAGTGACTGTCCCAGACAGAAACGAGATGTAAAGTTCTAGCATGTGCAGCTTCTGCCTTTGACAGAAGTGAAGTGCTGGTGACATGACTGTACACCACTGGTATTCCGTATTCTCCTAGAAACCATTGGCTACCCTCAAGTTTCTATCAAAGACAATAGAGGCAGTTTGTAGATTTTATCCTCCTTGAATATCTAAGTGCCTAAGACTGGTAAAACTAAGAAAGTAAAAATTAGCTGGGAGCTAGAGTAAGTCTTAACACCTTTCCCAGTCTGACTTTCCTTCTGCTCAGCAGAACTGGTAAAGCCAGGCTGACAGACTCCAGTTTGCGGGAAACAAGCTCTCCTGGCATCAGAGGACAGTATGTCTCACCAGCACTACAGACACAGCTGTTATCCACCCCATTCTGTAATTTATATTCCTTTACTGTTCTACCCCATCATTCTGTTATTATCCCATATTCTTCAGCCTTCATGGGCACCAGTCTGGGTTACCAGTGGGAATGGTCAGAGCATTGATTTTCAAACATAATCTAGAATCTGGTATTTACATCAGATTCCTCAGTACTCTTTAATGAAAGCAGCTCTTTCAGAGGTTCATAACAAGCAGCCTGAGCAGTACTGGCTCAGACCCCTGGGTGCCCCTCTCAGGTAGGAAACAGGCTGGGGCACAGGTAGGAAAAGCTGGCACTTCCACCTGTAGTCCAGGAATGTGTGGGATTGACCTGAGGGTGGAGCATTGACAGAAAATTTTGGTAAGGGAATGTGGGCCTGCATTTTGGGCAGCAGTTATTTCTGCTTTGCAGCCTGGCTTATAGTTTTCTTTCCTGCTCTTAGCAGGTAAACCAGGATGTGAGCCTCCAGCTGCTCCAGGATGGGTATCACCTGGATGAGATTCCAGATGATGAGGACTTGGACCTCATTCCCCCCAAGCCTATGGCCTCCTCAACGTGCTCCTGCTCCTGGTGCTGTCTTGGGGACTCTTTCTCTTGTACCCTCCAGTAGACATAACCCCTTAAAATGGACCCTGCTTGCCATGACTGCAGAACCCTCTTCTGCTCTTCATAGGTCACAGAGTACAGTGGGAACTGCCGTCAGTGACCTATAGATGCCCCTTACCTGGTGCTACTCACACCAGAGGCCCCCATCTGGGTGAGAGGGTTGTATGTGGAATTCTGCAGTTTTCCTCTGCTATTGGAGCAGAGTTTGGTGAAAACACGTTAATAAGGGCAGGAATATAGGAATTCTGGCTCTTACAGTGAGGGACAAAGTTGGCTCTGAAAAATTCTTGAAGACATCTTTGACTGGTGTTTATAGTCATGCTCTTCAGAGGAAAAGAGAGCTTTTGTGTCCAGGTTGTGCATGATGGTGTTATATGGAGGCAGAAAATAGCACTTTGCGGCTTGCAGCTGGAAATCTTTGGGGGGAAAAAAAACTTAACTGTATGAGACCAGTTAAAGAAATTCCTTAAGCTCTCCTCCTCTTCCTAACTCCAAGATGTTTACCCATCAAGACAGCATAAAGCAGAGCCCTCTGGCCCTCTTCTGGTTGTGCCTAACTGTTGCAGGGAGGACAGCAGCTTGCTTGGTGCCATAGCAGGGTGAAGGCTTCCAGAACCCTGGACCCAGAGCGTCCCCAGCGGGTCCAGCTGTCTGCACAGGTTTGGTGACTCTGGTAAGCCCTAGTTAGAGAAAAACCGCTGCACTGTGTACACAGCTGTATGTCTTAACTCGGTTGCCATTCTCTGCTTTGGTTTTTGCTAGTTTCTCCATCCAGTCTTTTAGTTAAATGTTGGTCCCAAAAGCCTGTCTGCAGACTTTGGTTGCCAGCAGAGATAGCTACAGGGAGCATTCAGGTGCCTTCCAATTAACCTTTTAAACTGGAGAAGTAGCAAAGGGTGAGAAGAATACTGGCCCTGGGCTCCGACTAGCCGGAGGCTCACAGGTTGGGCAGGAGAGACCTGTGTCAGGTCCCGAGGTAATGGAGATAATCTGCCATTGCAGAGGGCCTCCCTGTTACAAACTGTCCTGTTGGGTCCAGCTCTCCCGATTCCTCTGATCACAGCATGTGCGGATACTCGGGATCAGACATTTTACAGTAAACTTCTGGGTGCAACATAGCTTCTCTCAATTCTTTGTGAACACAGCAAAGATGAATCCCACTCCCCTGTGACCCTTCCTCTTGCTAGACCACACCTCTCCCTAGAATTTAGTTTTACAATGTTTCTGTTTTGCCTTACCTAGAACTGTGGTGAGGTAGGGTTCCCAGCCCAAGGGACACGGTAGTCAGGATTGGATTGTGGGCCCAATATGGGAAAGTGCCAGGTCTGCTGACATGTTTGGTGTCCTGTGACCACTAGGGGTAAAGGAGGGATGGCACGGCCTTTGTTGCTGTACTGCTA
Source organism: Tonatia bakeri (assembly GCA_004024845.1). NCBI lineage: Eukaryota > Metazoa > Chordata > Mammalia > Chiroptera > Phyllostomidae > Tonatia > Tonatia bakeri. The sequence continues at coordinate 112,770 of PVIA01004892.1, read as the reverse complement.
CGAGCTGATTGAGAGAGAACGTCAGATACAAAGGCCAATATGTCAGATGTGACTGCCCTTGTGAGGGTAACCCTATCAGTGCTTGACTAGCATCTGTCTTGGTGCTTTTCTCAAATTTTAGAAAGCTGAGAATACAGTGTCCAGGGGGCTGTAGCTAACTTTTATTCTCCAGTTAGCAGTGCCATGGCAGGAGGGAGGTGGGACAGGAACCAGAGGCACCTCATGTTGGGGTCTGGGATGGGGGAAGCATGTAGTTATTCTGTTCTGGAATGAGGCTCTGCAACTCTACACAGGTTCCCCACGTTCTGAGCAGTATGTGCACATGCTTTCCGGGACTGGAGACATCTCCATTCTGAACCCCTTGCCCACCCACGAAGGCTATAGCCAGGCCTTTCTGGTTTCTGCAGGAGTAGAGAAATATGTACAAAAGACTCAGATGTAGGTTGGATCTTGTAAAGGAAAACAGTGGTTAATGGGAAACCCAGTGGTGGGGCAGAAAGTGCTGTGACAGCTCAGTATGGGGCATTTGGTTAGGACAGTAGACAAAGTAACCAAAGCATTTGGCAGCTGCTGGGGGTAAGGGGAGCAACAGGATCACAAGACCAAGGTCCCCTGGGTGATTGGTACAGTTAGTCAACGCTTGGGTATTTGGCTGCAACTGTCTCTGAGAGGGTGTTTCAGAGCCAGTTGACCCTGAGTGGGAGGCGTTACCTTTGTGGAAGGTTATAGGAACCTGGAATGGGGGACACTGCAGTGAGACAGGTTAAAAGTGGTCAGTTTGGGGCCACAGGCTAAACTCTCACCAAAAGACACCATGTTACCCAGAGCCAAACTACCTTCATTGAGAGTGCCTCAGGTGCTATAGGTGACAGTGCCCTGGGAGGAGGGGTTTTTCAGGTTCACCTTACAGGTGGGGGTGGTAGTAGATGGTATTTACTGTGTACTCCACAGAACCCCTGGCTTAAAGTTCCACAGCTCTGTGAGTTTATAGTAAATACAGTCATGCTGGTTGAGCTGTCTCTGTTGTAATAGGATTTTTAAGGCCCAAGCTGCAGTCGTTGCCGCTTCTGAATTTTGAAGTGAAGAAATAGCCGAATAGCCCCCCCATGACCATTCCTCCTAGGATCTCCGCTCCTTTCTGCTGTTCCCAATGGGCATCATTTTTAGGCCTGCTTCACTGGAGGCCATGGATGGAATCAGTCTTTGCACATCATTTCTCTTTAGAATGAGCTCTCCTTGGCAGACCCTCTCTTCCTAAATAATTTTTTTTAGCTGAGGAAATTTAGGGGGCCAAAAAATCCCAGAACAGATTGTCCAGAACTTCTTTCAAATGTAGTTGCCTAGAATTCATTTTAATGAGAATCTAAACCCTTAGCCTCCAGGAAGGAAACAATAGCCTGAGTTTCTGCTTAGTCTGGGGTGGTAAGATCTAAGACTGTTGGTTAGAATTTTAAGTGGCAAAACAGCTGGGTGACCTCCTGAAGGAGTGTGTCCCAACTCTACCTGAGAGGGTAGGCTCAGGGAGAGTATTTGTTCTAGGTGCTTCCTACCAGCTTAGAAGTAGTTGCCTTTCACCAGGTGAATTAGATTGTCCGGTCCCTGTACCTACGATGACTGACTGTGTTCCAGAGAAGTGCTGACCAACTTTCTCTGTGGAGGGCCAGCCAGGCCGCACAGTCTGGCACATCTACTTAACTTCATAACTTGAGAGCAGGCAGGGCAGTATGCAAATAGTAGGTGTGGCCAGTCCCAGCCCGCTGGCGCTGGCCTTAGGTGCTGATCCCTGCCCAAGGGCCAGTTTTAACCCTGGAGAAGAATCTTGCTCTTCAGACCACTTGCCACTCTGCAGGGCTGGAGGCCCGAGGCCTGCCTGCAAGCTCTCTCCATCTGCGGCTGAAGCTGGCTGCCAGACTGGATTAGACGGGACACTCGCACTCACCTCACGAAGGGCAGCTTCTCTGCGCTGCAGGAAGTGCCCAGGAGAGCACACACTCTCCCTGAGCTAACCCTCAGGTACAGGTGGGACACTTCAGGAGGCTACACAGCTCTCTGTTTTGCCACTGAAGATTCTGACCAACAGTCTTAGACCTTCCTATAAAGGCTCTCGAGTTCAGCCTACCCACTTCAGCGACTGGACTGCCAAAGGCTCAGTGCCTCTTACCCCACAGCCTCAACACAAGTGATCTTCAGTTGCTTTGACAAAGCAGGAGGGTGACAAGGAGCAACACTGGACCACATGCCTTCCCCTTCACTTCTCAGCTACTGAGATGGGCAGTCCTAAGGCATTACAAATTAGTTACCTAAGGTTCTGGCCAGGTATCTCAGTTGGTTAGAGCATTATCCTGATACACCAAGGTTGCAATTTTGATCACTGGTCAGGATACACACAAGAATCAACCACTAAATGCATAAATGAGTGGAACAACAAATCACTGTTTCTAAAATCAATAAAGGACTTGGCTGCCTACCCTTTTGCTGTAAGTGATGCTGAGCTAATCACAGATTTCACCAGCCGTACTACAGTGAAAACAGCTGCTCTTCTGCATTGAGTCTGGCGTGGGTATGGTGAGAAGGCAAACGGAGTGTTGGCCCTTGGTCCTCACATAAGTCCCTCTCCCCAGGAAGATGGCTCAGCCTGGGCCTGCTCAGGAGCCACGACCTCAGAGTTTAGAGCAGGGAAGGAGTTTGGGCTGGGCCTAAGGAGGTAAGGCTGGCCAGGATTTAGGGTGACTAGGAAGGAGAGCCAGGGTGGCTATGGCCTCTACAGCAGACAGCAGGCACGGAAGAGCAGCAGGTCCTCGGGCACAGTGAGCTTCAGTGAGACACTCTCATTGGCCGCAATGAAGAGTACCCCACCACGCCGCAGGGGAATTACTGCCTGGGCTGTGGGAGTGCTGGCTGTCACTGTACCCTGCACCATCAGGAGAATGCTGGCGGAGTCCACTGCCACGACCTTGTACTCAGGGACCAAGCCAGGGACCTGGGCAGGAAAAAACAAAGGGGTGCAGCTTAGACTCTGCTCCTACAGCTCACGGGCATAGAACAGCAAGGGCAGTGAGGGAGCGCTCTGCTGCCTTCTCTGCCACATCTCAGGCTTGGGCATGGAGGTGTACATCTGGTGCCTGGTACAGAGAGGAGTGGGCAGGTCCTATGACCATCTCTCACCAAATGAGCTTCACAGAAAGAAGACCCAGCCCCAGGTATAGTGCACATTGTGGCCTTTGCAAGAGTTTTTCATGCCTCACAAAAAAAGACCCACCATGGACTCCTACTTACCTCTATCTTCATAACCGTGAAGTCTGGTACAGGGGGGTCATAGAGAGAAAGGTAGGGGTCTTCCTGACTCCGTGTTGGAGTAAAGAGCCTGTCCTTGCTGGGGCTGGGGGTATAGCTGAGCATACCACACAGAGTTGGCACATCAATAAACTTGGGTGTCAGGCCAGCGCGTACTGTGTTATCTGAACACGCCATGCATTCCACACAGTCTGGGGACAGAAAATTGTCACTTATTAGCTAAAGAAGAATGCCTTGGAGTTAGGCTCTCCAAGGCTGGTCCTACCTTGAGCACCACAAACCCTTTGCAGTTAGGATTGCATTTTGTAGGAGAATGAGCTAAAATACCAGACACCAAAAACATGGGACAGGTCACCCACTATTGTTTGGGGTAGTCATGTTCACCTTTGGGGGAGCCCCAACCCTTCTCAGACTCTAATTCTCCCACAAAATCCTGTCCATAAATGGATAAATGGCCAATAGTCAAAATGCAGCACCTTTCTGTGGTCACATGTAATTTAATGTGAAACCTCTGGGTTGATAGGACAGAGTAAAGGCAGTGTGATGCAGGGGGGAGAACGGCTGCCGTTAATTGTTTTTTTAATTTAATAATTTTTAGAGAAAGAGAAACATTAATTTGTTCCACTTACTGATGCACTCATTGGTTGATTCCTGTATGTGCCCTAACCAAGGATCAAACCTGTAACCTTGGTGCATCAGGAAGATGGTCTCAACTGAGTCATCTGATGAGTACAGAGAGAGCAGCCTTGATCAGTTACAGCCTAGGTTCGAACTGTGGTTCCCATGCATCAGCAGGGTTTAACATGAGAGTACCATGACCTTGTGGAGTTAGTGTGAAGATTCAAGCAGTGTCTGACACCAGCCGGGCATTCATCGTCCCCACTGGCTGCTTCTGTGCTGACCCCAGCTGAGAGCTGGATGGGGCTTTAAAGGTCTCCTTGACCATCTCTCCTCATTTGTGTAGATGGGGAAACAAAGCCCAAAAGGGATGCAATAGGGCTTCCTGCTGAAATGTGGCTCACCTCCTTTCAGATAGGCGTGGGGTACGTTGGCCTCCAAAAACATGGCTTCCCCCGGCTTCAGGATAAGCAGGTTCAAGAAATATATGGCAAAGCATCCGATATCACCTGGGTACTGCTGGTGCAGCTGCAGCAAAAGCTCCCCACAGATACCTTCCACATTGTTCCCAGCAGCCACTGAGGGTCACAGAGTACTCCAAAGTCACTTAGGGGTATTCACTGATGCACACAGCCCCACTTAGCCAGGGAGTCCTGGGGAAGCCCCTGACCACAGCTATCTCAACCCTGGTGGCATGTTCTCCCAGCCATGTGCCCAGCCTCTTGGAGACCAGTCTCCCTTGGTACTCCAGCCTGCCCAGGCACCATTTTCCTCATTTTGACCATCTGTGTGCCCAGCCCTGCACTCGGCATTAAAAGAGCTGGAGTGTTTCTTTTGTTTTTAGGACAGCGTGGCCCAACCTCAACGTCACTGACATTTCGGGCCAGGTAATTCTTCGTTGCAGGGGCTGTCCTGTGCATTGCAGGGTTTTTAGCACTTCTATCCACAAGATAGCACTGGCACCCAACCCAGGTCTTGACAACCAAAAGCGTCTCTAGACAACTGCCAATGTCCCCTAGTTGAGAACCAGTGCTCTAGGCCTCAGAATCGGGTGAAGAGATAATCCAATAAGGGTTCTGTGTGTCACAGCCCATGCCTTTCCCTTTCGTAGCACTGAAAGTACTGCATCTCAGAAAATAATTCAGTCCCAGGCTAACTCTGAAGGCTGGTCACCCAGATAGCATGAGGAAAAACGTGCCAAGGGCCAAAAGGTGTCCTCCAAGACTGAACAGGGGAAGGTGAGCTCAACCGGGGCTAGAGTGGTGGTGGAAGGCTTCTTGGAAATGGGTGGGGAGTGGGCAAGGGGAGCTGAGATGTCTTGAATTCGCTGGAGGAGATTATTTGTAAGTAAAAGTAGGGTCAGTGCCACAGTGAAGAAACCAGCTGGTCTGGAGTAGAGGGTGGTTCTGAGTTTATACAGACAGCTGAATGCCTACTCTGTGCTAAGCACTGGGGACACAAAGAAGTCATGGAGCTCTGGCTGGTGTGGCTCAGTGGATTGAGCATCAGCCTGTGAACCAAAGGGGCGCTGGTTTGATTCCCAGTCAAGGCACATGCCAGGTACCCGGTGATGGGTGAGAGGCAACCACACACTGATGTTCCTCTCTCTCTTTCTCCCTCCCTTCCCCTCTGTGTAAAAAAAAATAAAATCTTTTTTAAAAATAGGGAACATTAAAAAAAAAAGTCAAAGAGACAGGTCCATTGCCTGTGTGTGTACGTGATACAGATTCACAGGCCTCATTCTGCTGTGAGTGCAAGAATCCCTAAATGGACAGGCATGCAAGCAGAGAAAACACCAAAAAACGAAATATAAGGTAGGCCTGGGTAGGATGGTTCCTTGTGGCGCAAAGGTGGCAGCAGAATGTGTAGAGACAGACCAGAGAGTTCTGGAGTCACCTGGAGAAGGGGCTGGGGCCTCATCACAGGTACCATGTAAGTTCAGAGCTTAGAGTCCGTTCTGCCTTATTTTCACTAGATTCTCCAAACCACAGGTGACTACACCCACCACAGTCATTTTCTGAACTCTCCTTAGCACAAGGTTGGGTGCAAAGCAGGTATTTAAGTTAAGATCTACTGACTGGGAGCTCTGGGCATCAGACCAGTGGAGGAGAGGGAGGATGCCCTTTTGTCTTCCTGTGATCTAACCCCAAAGTACAAATCCATCCAGTGGCGGCAGCTGTAGGGCTGGTGGAAAATCTCAATGCCTCAGTGCCTGGGTCAAAGGCATCCTAATTGTCTTCCAGGCTAATATGTCTCCAGCCATCTAAAGAAGATGGCCAGTTAGGAAGCATCATTCAAACTAGGGCCAGGGGCCTGCTTCACAAAGACTAAGAAATACTAAGTCACCAACAGGCCTTCTAAGTCAGATCTGTTTAGTGTTACACTCGAGCCAAAGGAGTTGAGAGCCCTGTCCCCACTGCCTATTGTCTGTCAGGGCCCAGGACAGGATATCACCCCCAGGCCAACAATGATACCCACCTTGCTGGGTGATCCGCTTCACCAAGAAGTTGAGCTGTTCCACTACCACCTTCTTCTCATTCCTCATTAGATGAGAGAAACAGCTCTGCAGAGCAGAGGCCATGGCCTGGGAGTTCTGGCTCAGACTCTGCCTCAGCTGTGTTGCTGCACTGTCTCCGATGAGGAACTGGAACTCCGGCACCTCTGCAGGAAGGCCAAGCCAGGGCCCATTTCAGAAATGGCAAAGTGGAGCCCATAGAAGTGGGAAGCTGCAGAAGGCCTAGCCACCCCATCTCAACCACGGAGTCAGGCAATGCTAAGCAAACTTTGCAGTGAAAACTGACTGCTCACCACTAGCCCTCCACAACAATACCCGAGCCTGGTCTCCAGGGATTGTCCCAGGGGCTTTAAGAATTCACAAGGCCAATCAGCCTTTCAGTTCCTATGACATTCAATCTCGTGTTCCTGGCCACTGTTCCAGCCCTGTCCTGGGTTGCCCATGCATCCTAGGCCCAATATGTACGCTCTTAGCATCTTGCCCAAACTTACTTGTCAGAAAGGTCACAATTTCCTCAACTGGCCGGAAGCCACATAAGCCCTGAAAGGAAGTGAGGGCAATGGCCATTTCTGGCTTATGGTTGGCATCAGGGTAGTGCTGTGGAGCCTGGAGATGCAGCTTCTCTGCCAGTTCCTGTGGATGGCCAGGGGAAGAGGAGGATGGTCAAAGTGCAGCCATCACCTAGCAGGACACGAGTCCCACCCAGGCCTTGCTCTCCACCCTCCCCAGTCACCAGAGAGTGATAGCTTCCTACTTCTGGCAACAAGCCCAGTCAAGGTATAGTGTAGGAACTCCGGGTTCAGCCAACCCAGAACAAGGACGTGGCCAAATCTGGTGAGAGCCGGGGCAGACTTTAAGAAGCCTGGACTGTGAATCAGGAAACCCAAACATCAAGCCACCCTCTGACACTAACAAGCTGTGTGCCTCTGAGTAAATCTCTCACTTCTCTAGATCTTACTTTGCCCATCAAGAAACGAAGACTTTGGGCAGACAGATGCTTGTGATGTGACTCATGGGCTTGTTGCAGAAAGACTCCCTGGAGGTGGAGCTGAGGCAACAGCTAGGGTCGCTACCCTGCGATGGGAGGTGAGCTCTCCCAGAGCGCCAAGCGGGTAAATGTCAGCTATGAACCATCCTGGGCTGGGTGAAGGGAACCCAGAAAAAGCTTGGGGAAATTTTCCTGGCACAAGCTGGTCTGCTCTTCGGTTAGAATTAGCTGCCAGCAAGTGACACCAGTATCTGACCTTCCCCAGCTAAACCAGGAGTTGCCAGGCCTAGATTTAGCTTTGAGCTAAAAAGCTCAAAAGTCTTAAGTAAAAGTCTTAAGAGGGCCCTAACATAAGCTCTTCTCTACCCTGATTGTACCCCACTCTGAGCCTGTACCTTGTCAGGGTGTGCCTGGATGGAGAGGGCTGTTCCAACTGAGAGCACTTTGAAGAGGAAGGGCAACTTGCCATTAAAGGTGTCTTTGACCTTTGAACCCAAGCAGTCCTGGTTCTCAGTGATCCACTGGCCTAAGGTCTTCTGCGAGATGCGACTGTCGAGAATTTTGGCATCTCCACGGGGGTGGGTCCCCATCCACAGCTTGAAAAACAAGAAATTTGAAAGGAAAACAGGGAGAACCTAGCATCACCAGTCTGCCTGCCTTAATCCCAGTTACCCTGTGTTTCCCACAGGGCAGCTGAGTCCTGAGACAGGCCTCCCAGGACTGGGTACACATGCTTATGCCATCACGAATGTAGAGCAAGGCAGCAGGCCCCAGAACATCAGGGGTCAGGGGACACAGGCTCTATCCGTGCTCTACCTCTAACCAGCTGTGGAGGCTAGGACTACTTACTGCTTTTCTCTGGGGCTCAGTTTTCTATCTGTCCACAAGAATGACACCTGTACTGTCAAGGCCACTGAAAATATGACTCAAATGGCTCTGTGAGGTGGGAGAATTCATTCATGCCAATCTCAGATTCAGAAGCTAAAGCCTCCTTATGCTTTGGCTTTTTCTCTGCTACGTGGGCAGGAGCCCTGACTTGCGTGGCTTAGTTGGGCATTGTTGCCAGTGCAATTCCGTCGGCTACACGCCTGGGTTGTGAGTTCCATGCCACTCGGGATGCGTAGGAGAGGTATCTTAGAGAAGTTTCTCTCCCTCTCTTTCTCCCTCCGTTACCTTCCTCTAAAGACAAGTGAATAAAATCTAATTTAAACAAATTAAATGTAAAAGTCAAAGCAAAATTTTTAACTGTAAAAGAAGACAAAATTCAGTAAGTGCTATGAGTTCTTTGAGGAAGGAGGTACTGGAAATCCCAGTCCATTGTGAGAAAACATTTCTTCTTTTGGTGCCAACAGCACCCTGCACTGATGAGGCGCCTAAAGGTTTCTTCCCGTTGCCTCCCCGTCCCGGGTGATCCACGTGACTTGCCTCGGGCCTTTTGACGGGAGGGTCTCTCGGCCTCACCCGCCGCACAACGTGGGCTGAAACGCAGCCCGGCTCTCACCTCTGCGTACGGCTGGTCCTCTGCGATTCGGGCCCGGGGGTCGCCGCTGGCCAGCAGCCGAGCCACTTCACTGCTGGAACCCACCTTCCCCCAGGCATACTGCTGTGCCACACAGGAAATTGGGAATACTGCGGGCAAAGACATCGGGTCAGCTTCCGCTCCGCCCGAGGCCTGACTCCACTGTCCCGCAGAAGCCTGACACTGAGGGTCTTGTCCGGGGGAGTAAGTCAAATAAGGGGTTCGTATGTTGTCAGCTGAAACCCTTGTCCTCTGCAGGGCTCAATATCCTCATCTACAAAACGGGCAGGGAGGATTTTCTGCAGACGTGAGGCAGATATTTGCGCTGAGGTGACGGGAAGAGCGGAAAGAAACTTCTTCACCGCACGCTGTCCCGAAGTGACCACCGGCAGCCAGCCCCTCTCTCAAGACCGTCCTCGAGGTTTGCAACTACGACTCATCCCCATCGCTGGTGCCCCTCCTCTGCCTGAGGCCCACCCTTCTGCGCAAAGTCCCAAGGGCGGGTTCTACGTAGCATACCGAGTGGGAAAGTTTCCCCAGGACCAGACCCAGCCCCTCCATCGACCGCACTCTGACGTACAGCCCACCTCGAGGAGCGGCCATCCTGGCAGCACCACACCGGGCTTCTCGCTCGTTACTCTTCCCGGCAGCACCCGCGATCCCTTTCCGCCCAGAGCTCTATGGGATATGTAGTTCCTTAAGCGCCGCCTCCGAGGCCTGGGGGCCCGGGAGCCCCAGGTGGGCGCTCCCCGCGCTCTGGAATCCCTGTCCCATCCTCTAGCAACCAGGAAAAGCCTCCACCAGCTCAGAGGAATCCCGCCCGCAATCTTGGATCTCAGCATTCATTCGTTTCTTCACCGGACACATTCATTGAGAATCTGCTGAATGCCAGGGGCTGTTCTAAGGGCTGAAGAAACACTGGAGAAGATACCTATCCCTTTGTCTTTGTACAGCTCTGGCGAAGGGAAGATAGGAAAACAAGTATAATAAATAAATCTTCTTTAAAGGTTTTATTTACTTTTAAAGAGAGAGGAAGCGGGAGAGAAAGAGGAGGAGAAACATCAGTGTGTGGCTGCCTCTCACACGCCCCCTGCTGGGGACCTGGCCTGCAGCCCAGGCCTGTGCCCTGAGGGGAAATCCAACTGGACACCCTTCGTTTCTCAGGCCGGCACTAAATCCAGAGCCACGCCAACCTGGGCTAAGGCCTGTATGTTGGGAAAGTAGTGCTCCAAAAAGCGGATGGGTGGCAGGCAGTCTGCAGAATTTAAAATGTTGTCTAGGTAAGCCTCATTTGAGAAGCTGACATTTAAGCACAGACTTGGAGGTGAAGGGGAGTGTTCTGGGCAAAAGAAACAGCTAGAGGGAAGGCCCTAAGTTGGAAATGAGGGAATGTGCCTGTTATGTTCTGGAGTAAATAGCAAAAGAGCCAGTGTGGCCAGAGCTGAATGAGCAGGACAGAGGTGGTCAGAGAGGAAAGGCAGTGAGCAGAATTTTGGGGGCCATTGTGAAGACTTCAGAGTTTACTCTGAGTTTTGCAGTCATTAGCAGGTTTGAATAAAGAATTGCTGTGATCTAAACAGGGACTCACTGATGCTTGATCATGATGGCAAATGTCACCTGCAAGGCCCTTAACTTCTCTGAGCTTCACTTTCTTCATTTTTAAACGGGATAATACAGCTGGACTGACAGGCTTGTTGGAGGCCAGATGACAGCAGGAAGGCAGTCAGTGCTGGGGCTCCTCCCGTCTTCCCGGCCTAAGTACTGCAGGACTCAGAACCCCAGCCACTTATCCAGGCTGAGCTTCTCCCAAGTCACAAGGCACAAAAGTCAAGGAGAATCACCAGGAGCCCTTCACGGCAAAGGCTGGGCTGGGCTTTGGATATAGAGTAATTTTGCTATATCCTGTGGAGAAAGGCTATGACATCTGGACCTCCTCAGTCAATAGCCCAGGAGGAGGACAGCCAGCTGGAGGGGCCCAAGAACACAGACGCCAAAGCTCCAGGGAACCTGGGAGTGAGGGACTACAGGGTCCTGACTCTGCCTCCCCATCTCCTTTCCCCATACTGATTCCCACGGCTTCTACCACACATGCACGGGAAAAGAAGGGGTACTGTTTTTTTCCATTATGTCCAGCTGTGAACATTAACCTCCCCCAGGGTCCCCTGGCTCAGAAAAATTAGCCTGCATTTCAAAGGAAGCTTTACCATACCCTAAGGAATAATAAAATGGAAAACACAAGAATCATACAAACAGCCTGTCTCACATACCTCCTACCTTTAAATACTCTCCTTCCCCTCAACTCCACTCCCCCTGTCATATGAACCTTTTGGGAGAAGAATGAAGGGTTAGTTTAGGCATAGGGGTTCTTAGAGCACCTCCCACTCTGACCATCACTGAAGCCAGTTAGAGGAACTTCCTCCTAGTACCTCTGCACAGGGAGGGGAGAACATAGATTGATGGCACAGAGCCTCCACCTCATGCCACCCTCCCTACCAACAGAAAAATATATCTGTAAGGGAACTGGGGTGTTTAGAGAACTAGGACTTTTCACCTTTATCTCTTGCTTGTCTATCTCTAGTAGAACTGATCACGCTTTAAGTGATCAGTGATGATCACTGATGATTGGCTTTCCTCCCTCTCTTCTCTGCTGGCCTATGTGTCTAGTTCAGCGTCACATTTCTGCCAGTGCCCAGCTGAGGGCTCAAGCTCTAACAGCAACTAACTTTTATTGTTTGTTTTGTTACTAAATCCTGTGCTAAGCCTTTTTCAAGACTTCTTTCACTTAATTTTCAAGACAACCCTATGGGATAGGTACTGTCACAAGCCCCTTTTTAGAGATGAGAAAAGTGGGTGTTGGAGAGAGGAAGTGACTAGTGCAAGAGCATAGAGTTCCAGTCTGCTATCCCTCCTCCCTTGTTGAATATGTGACCGAGTAAATAAATGTCTCTTTCACAGGGAAGTGGACACATCTTAGGAGTCTTCAGAGACAGATGGGTGGGTCAGCTCTACATTGGTAATAAGTTCCATTCTTTCTTCAGCAGTCCACCCTTGTACCAGGTTGGGCAGACGAGGAGGAGGCAGGACAGCCTCAGGTTGCTTAGACTGTTTTCTCAGGCTGCAGACAGCAAAGATCTCTGTATGCTGTCTGTGATATTGTGATATAATAACCAGCTCTGGGCCAGAACTCCTAAAACCTTTGTAATTTCCTAAGTAATAAAGGTGCTAGGGGCATCTTTTGTTCTAATACTTGTCTTTGATCATGGTTTCTAATGCAGACCTCCTAAATCCCCTGGAATTTCCTAGGTAACCAGAGCACTTTCTGTCCTAATGAGGCAACTCTTGGTGGGCTCCTGGAGAGCCTCAAGCTGTGACTGGTCACCAGAAAGACTAAGCCTTGATTAGAAGCTTGTAACTTTCAGCCCCACCTCCCATCTTCCAGGGAGGGATGAGGGAGAGATTGAGTTAACTATAATCATGATCATGTGTATGTGATGAAGTCTCTCTTTGGAGAGCTTCCAGATTGGTGAATACATCCATGTGCCAAAAGGGTGTTGCACCCCAATTCCACAGCACAGAAGCTCCTGTACTCAGGGTGCAGACCTCGCCCTATTTATCTCTTTAATTAGCCGTTCATCTGTATCCTTTATCATATCCTTTATTATATAAGAAACCAGTAAACGGCCCTGGCTGGTGTGGCTCAGTGGATTGAGTGTCTGCCTGTGAACCAAAGGGCTGCCGGTTCAATTCCCAGTCAGGGCACATGCCTGGGTTGAGGGCCAGGTCCCCAGTAGGGGGTGCATGAGAGGCAACCACACATTGATGTTTCCATCTCTTTCTCCTTCCCTTTCCCTCTCTCTAAAAATAAATACAATCTTTTAAAAAATATTTAGAAACCAGTATATGTGTTTACCTGAGTTCTGAAAGCTATTCTAGCAAATTATTGAACCTGATGAGGTTCAATAATTGTAGCGGATTATAATTGATGAGGATTGTAGGAACTGTGATTTATAGGAGTGCAGATGACAATCTGACACTTGCGATTGCCATCTGAAGTGGGAGCAATCTTGTGGGAGTGAGACATTAACTTGTGGGAACTGATGCTAACTCCAGGTAGTGTCAGAACTCAATTGAATGAGACCCAGCTGGCGTCACAGAATTGGTTAGTTTGGCAAAAACCAAACCATGCCTGTGTCTGGAGACAGAAGTGTCCTGTGTCAGTGCTCGAGGATAAATAAAATAGTCTCTCCTTACATTGCCCTTGGAGGGGTGGCTGTGAGGGTCAGAGGTGGGTAGTTTCTAAGGGGACTGGACACAAATGTCGATCCCTCCCATTCTTCCACTTGAGAACATTTCCTGGAGAAAAGTTGAGCTAGATCCTAAAAGATAGTTGGGATTTAGACAGGGGAAAGGAAGGTAAGAGAAGTGGATGATGGAAATAATATTTACTAAATGTCTATAATGTACTGGTAATATGTTAGTGCCAGAAATACAACAGTGAGCAGAACAGACCTTACTCTTGCCCTTGTGGAGCTTACAGTCCACTGGGAGAGAGAGACATAAGTAAATAACCAGCTATACACATGTGTACTTACAACCTGCAATAGGTATTATGAAGGAAAAGTACAGGGTAATAGCAAGTTATGTGTTGATTAGGGGACTGATCTAGCCTATAGAGTGAAGAGAGGCCACTCCTAAGGGGCATCTGAGCTTGAATTTGAAGGATACTAGAAGTTAACTAGGTGTTAACTAGGTGTTAACCTAGGTGTTAACTAGGAGTTAACCTGGTATACTCTTAACCCATGATGAAAACATGGGTTAAGAGTATACCAGGAAAAGGGAATATTAGGTACGAAGGCCCTGAGGCAGGAGGGAACAAGGGAAGTTTGAGGAAATGAAAAGCCACGAGGAGGGCTGGAATCCATGGAGGTGGGCACAAGAAGGGGCGGGAAGGATAGATAGGTGGGGGTACATATTGTAGGACCAAGAGGCTAAATAAAGAACCTGGGCCTTTCCGTAAAATAATTGAAGGATTTTTTAAAAGATTTTATTTATTTACTTTTAGAGATAGGGGAAAGGAGGGAGAAAGAGAGGGAAACACCAATATGTGGTTGCCTCTCATGCGCCCCCTACTGGGGACCTGGCCGGCAACCCAGGCATATGCCCTGACTGGGAATTGAACTGGCAACCCCTTGGTTTGCAGGCCAGCACTCAATTCACTGAGCCACACCAGCCACGGCAAATAATTAAAGGATTTTAAACAGAGTTCTATAATAATTTTGTCCCCTTTAAACAGATCTCTGGTAGCAACATGAACAAGAGACCAATCAGCAGCCCTGTATTAATCCAGGGTAAGGAATGGCAGTGGCTGGATTTGGTGGTAGCAGAGATGAGCAAAGCCAGAGAGAGATGAAAGAATAAGGTAGTTTGTGGAGAGTGCAGTCATCTCCTCCATGGCTGATGGCTGTATTGCTGAACTCCTTCATTCATTTAATAAATGCTTGACACTCACATTCAAGTCCCAGCTTAGGCCCTAAACCTATCTGGGCATTAGGGGGCAAGGCCTAAAAGAAGCAAAGCTCAGCTAGTCTGGGGACAGCTGCACTGTTGGTTCTTCAGTGGGGAGCTCCTCTGCTCCGCCCCTACCACTAGAACACTCCTGCGCAGAGGTAGGCTCACATTCCTGTCCCCTGCCTGTACTAGTGGTGCTTCCCTTCAGAAAAAAAGAAGGGGTTAACTTTCCAGCCCTTCTGGGGAGTTTACTGGGAAAGTTTTCTTTGGGGAACTTCCAACACAAGTTTGGACGATGCCAGACTTTGAGGCAGTGGGCCCAGATCCAACTCTGCCTCTGACTTTCTATCAGGGGTGTCCAACCTTTTGGCGTCTCTGTGCCACACTGGAGGAAGAGTTGTCCTGGGCCACACGTAAAATACACTGCAACAAGTAATCACCAAAGAAAAAAAAATCTCATCATGTTTTAAATAAATTTTTACTTTTGTGTTGGGCCGCATTCACAGCCATCCTAGACTGCATGCAGGCGGGAAAGCCACAGGTTGGACACCCATGTCCAGTCTATCCATTCCGCTCGGACCCCCAGAAGCACAGGTACAAGGAAGGAGCTAATGGAAGAGGAGAACGCAAGGAGGCTCCTTAGAGTGGTGGTGAGGAGGGGGCGTGGCGGACCTCTGTGACGTACAAGATCACGCCTCTCGGGAAAGGCTCAGCGCCTGCGCCAGAACGGCGGCTCGCTCCCGGAAGTGGAGGGTCTACTCAGACAGCCGCTGGGTCTCTGTGCCCGGAGGCAGACGCGCTCGCGGAGCTCGCCAGTCGGCCCCCGACCGCTATGTCGGCCTTCGAAACCAACCCCTTCGCGGACCCAATGGACGTAAACCCCTTCCAGGTAGAGCTTTCAACTCACAGCTCCCTCTAGTGCCAAAGGCCTCCACCCGGGCCTCTTTCGCTTGAGCCGGGAGACGTGGCGTAGGAGGGACGGGCTGACTGCCCAATGGGAGAGCTGGCTCTGAGAGCTGGCCTATCATAGAGCTTTGGGGGCGGGACTAGCAGCAAGAGGCCCGAAGGGGCTTGGCACTGTAGTCTGGGAAGAGATGGGACCCTTTAGTTCCGCAGACGAATCCCCTTTCACCGGGTGTTGCTGTGGAAGGGAACTGGAGCGGACTGGGGACTGCCCCAGCGTCAGGGAGAGACGTGACTTCACCTGAGAGAGAAGTGTAGCTACCGCAATCCTGCAGTCTTGGCCTGAGGCATGTTAGGAAGGGGGTGACAGCTGCATAGCGGGATGGAGAAATGGGGAAATCTGAAGACAACCCAGTTCTCCCTCCCCTAACAACCTAACTAGCGTATATGGTGTAGGAGGGCCCCTGGGATTTGTCAGTAAAGGAAAGCTGGGGGGTGGGTGAGAAGCTGAATTAGGGCTTTTATAAGAATTCCACACTTTGGGCATGGGGCTTCTTTGGACTAGCTTGACTTGATAGGAGGGCCCACGTTAGGGAGGGAGACGTGAAGGGGCTCTGAGGGTCTTGAAACAAGAAACAATGTTGGCCTGATGGACCTGTATGCTGTGGCACAGTAGTTGAAATGTGCTGACCTATAGGCTGGCTTCACCGTTTGAACAACTGATCAAGGAAGAAAGAGTTTTCCTACTTAAAGCCAAAATCTTTCTGTCTTTGAGCTAAGGGCACAGGGGTATTATTTTTCTATGATTAACGACTGGGACTCCTGTTAGTGCCCAAGCTCGTCTGCCTCTTGTTTCATGTACGCTCAAAACCAGTTCTGCTCAAAACCAGAGCAGACTTGTACTGACTTGTGATTTATGAGCCCCAGCGTTTCTGCTGTCCGGATGTCACCAACTCATCCAGCTTGGACTTTGGTCTTTGGCAGCTTCAAATTTCTTGCACGTGGAGGGGGTGTCCTTGGAGAGGTCTTTTCCTGTAACTCACAGCATGAGTTTTCCCACTTTGAATTTCCTCAAGGGTCCAAGCCAAGATAATGAAACTAGAACAGAATTACTCTATGTTGTCAAGAGAGTGAAAATTTTATGCTTGTTTCTTGGTCTCAAGGTGACTTAGCCAATGGGAGCTCTCAAGGCAAATTTTGGTTGCTTGTTCTTTGTAACGTCAGGGAATTCTTGTAGCTTAATTCTCCTTGACAGGACCTTTGCAGGGACCCTATATTTTTTTTTTTATGTAATTCAGTCATCTCTATTAGTTGAATAAAGAAAGAATATTTGCATTTTCACTGCCATTGTCTTCTGATAACTGTTTTGCTGTATAATAGTGGAGTTTGAGTTTTAGTAAGGATCTGGTAGCCTTTTGGTGTGTGTGCTGGGTGATCATTTGCTTTTCTTTTTCCTGTCAGAATCAGGAATAAAATGTCTGCTGCTGTCTGACAGAAGTGGTTAGCTATCCAAAGATGCAGAGAACTTGTCCCAAATGCTAGCTGTGGGCAAGATAGTTGGCCTGAGTTCAGCCCTGTATTAACAGTAGCTTGAAAGTCTTAAACTCCATCTCCAGCCCCAGAAGTGACTGTGCAAACTGTGGTAGGAATAACTTCTGCATTCAAGCAAGACAGCTTGTCCATCAGGCAATCCCAGGATGTGACAGGACAGGAAGCAGCTGTGGGCCTGTGAAGGGCAACATCTGCTGGGAAATCCCATGTAGGAAGAAGAGAGCTGGCTGGCTGCAATTCTTCTTCTTATTCTGGACTGTGTTTTTCCTCTTGGCACAGTTTGTAGAGAGAAGGAGCTTTGGAAGTGAGGCCTCTGAACTCCTCCTGGAGAGCTGCCTTCTCTCTCCTTGTGATGGTAGTGTCAGGTTCAGACTGCCAGGGCTGGAACATTGGGAGGGTGCAGCCTTAGGGTGACTGGGTGTGAGCCCAGCTTCATTTACCCAGGGTGTTGGCACAGAGCTCAAGAGAGAGGTGATAGGCTCAGAAAGTGTCATACTAAGCCAGCCTGCAAAACAGTCCTTTTTTCCATCACTCAGTGGTGGGTTATGAAAATAAACTTAGTGTTCAGAGTCCATGGTGGACTACTAGAGCTAGGAACATCCTCAGAAATTTATTCTAACCTCTTCAGTTTAGAATGAGAAAACCAAGAATCCTTGAGGATGTAACATGCCAGAATTATTGGCTAATTTGCAGCAGGAAGGATCCCAAACCTCCAGTCTCATTCCCAGAACAGCACTGTTTAAAAGATTTTTGAAGCTGGCCCTGGCTGGTATAGCTCAGTGGATTGAGTGCGGCCTGCGAACCAAAGCATCGCAGGTTCGATCCCCAGTCAGGGCTCATGCCTGGGTTGCAGGCCATGGCCCCCAGCAACCACACATTGACGTTTCTCTCTCTCTCTCTCTCTCTCTCCCCCTCCCTTCCCTCTCTAAAAATAAATAAATAAATAAATATTTAAAAAAATTAAAAAAAAAGAATTTAAGATTAAAAAAAAAAAGATTTTTGAAGCTCTGCCTAGTGGATATTTAGTTATTTAGACCAGCTAAGGAAACAGTGTCACGTCATCACTACTGCCACCATTCTTAAAATGAGAGCACTGGTGGGTGAAAGTAATAAATTGGTATTAGCTAAGGTATCTTCTCCCCAGTGTATGGGGTTGGAATAATACAGATGGTATTGTTTTTTAAGACAGTACTTTAAATGGTATTGTTTTCTAAGACATTACTTTAAAGCAGTGTGTTCTGAATAATACCAGACCTTAAAGGTGCTCAGGGTTCTGTGGTCAAATAAGTTTGGGAATCACTACTTACTCCATTTTTCTTAAAGATGGATAAGGCTTGTTAACTTCTTATAGGCTCTGAGAAATCCTACAGTAAAGACATTTATTCAACTTGATTTGACCCAGCATTTCTCAGAGTTAAACCATGGAATCCTTTTTCTACTGACTTTAGTAATATCCCATGAAACTCCCAGTACGCCTTTAAGTTGACTTCCTTACCCACTCCCCACACCCACTCGTGCCCCACACTTTGGGTGTGGGCTTTTGTGACCTTCCTTGCATATAGTTATAATTAGGGTTATTAGAAAACTTCCTGCAAAGTGAGAGCTGTGCAAGGAAAGTTGTCACAAGAGTGCAGCAGTTTTATTAAACTTGTAAGAGGAAGCAGGAACTGCAAGCCAAGTGTTGCAATTTCACAACCACCACTGGCACTCCCTAATCCTTCTATTCATGATAGTGCGTCTGCCCTGTATTCTCGGGCATGCGGGTCCTGCTTTGGACTGATTCCAGCGTCTGCTCCTAGAAGTTTCTCAGTCTTGTTGGGTCACGAGGAGGTAGACTGCTAAAACGGTAGGCATTGTATTGTTAATTTGATTCTTCAGGAGTCCACTACCAAGCAGATCACTCAAGCAAACACCAGTGTTGCCTTCCTCCTCGACATTTCATGTGGGTCTCCAGGCTCCCCAGTGTCTTCTCAGGTCTCTTCCCTGCACCCACACACCCACTCCTGAGAACACTGTTCCTCTTGTTCCATGATCACTTACCGTGCGGTTTACACTGGTGGCCCTGCTCCCCAGTTACCCAAGCTGGCAACTCAGCTCCTTCCTTTCCTCTCCCTGCCACTCCCGGCTTGCCCTGTAGTATCGCCATACCCCTATGAGCCCAGAGAGTGGTCGAGCCTGTGGCATCTTCCTGAAAAGGGTCGTTGGAATCTATCCCCTCTTCTCATCCCCAGCTGTCATACCTTAGTTTGGTCCTCACCATCGCCCACCAAACTGTTGCATCCCAGCCAGTCGTCATGGCAACCCTCTTCCCCTGGCATTGCATGTCCCCTCTGCTGGTGAAGATGATTGCAGCAGTTGGTCCCTGCTCCCAGTCTCTAGTTGTCCTCCATTGCCCATTGGGTGAAGTGTGAACTGCACTCTGGCCCTGCCCCTTCTTCAGGTTGGTTTCCTGGTACTCCTGGCTACTCTGTGCAGGCTCCGCTCCACAGCCCCCAGAACCTTCTCCTGTTCCCTGAACACATGCAAACTGTTTTTAAAATTGTGGAGTCTTTGCATGTGCTAGTTTTGCCTTCCCCTTTAGTGCCTGCTAAATTTCTTTCTTTCATCTCTCAAGATCCAACTGAGATACCACCTCAGTAAAGCCTTTCTTGATTCTCCCAGATAGCTTAGTCCCTCCCTCCTTTGTGATCCCCTTGCGTCTGCCCTCACCTGTTAAACACTGTCCCTATGCCGTCTCTGTTTGCCTTGTCTTCTGTTTCATGCTCTGTACTGTTTGCTTCCTGAGGGCAGGAACCAATGCTTTTCTTGGTGCCCTTGCCCTGTGCTTCATGTGGAATGGTTTGCCCAGGAGTCAGCAGACTGAGGTGGAAGGCAGTGGTAGGCAGCTCAGTAGAAGAGTGGACTGTGTTGAGAGGGGTGCTGGGTCATGTCACGGGGGCCTCGAGGCCATCGAGATGCCGGCCCGATGCCTCAGACTCGCTGTCTGGATGATCTGTGTGTCACCTCTCTGTGTTTGCTCCAGCCTCCCTCTTTGCCATTCTCATTTGGTGGGTACTCAGGCTCTTTTTAAAAATACCTGTTTTAAAGTAAAAATAATAATCACGTTCTAGAAAATTTGGAAAACAAAATAAATCATCCGCATTTCTACCAGCTTTTGCAACTCTTGTTATTTTGATACATTTTCCCCGGTCTCTTTCCGTGAGTGCTTTGGATGAAGCGTGTTTATCGTGACGAAGCCTGCTCTGTGTTGCTGCCCTGTGTTCATACCTGCACTTTTTAGTGGCTGGTGAGGCCCTTGAGGGGATGTGCACCAAACATACGGGTGCTTACAGTCCCTGGGTACTCAAGTTGTTTTCTGCTTTTCTTCTCCTCTTGTAAATACTGGTGCAATAAATGTCTGCAGATACAGATTTTTATGTGTTTTTGTCATATTTTCTTAGGGTGGATTCTTAGGTTCTGAGTTAGAGAGGACCAAGGTTAACCATGGGAACCTTGGGACCCAGCCAGCCTGTTTGGGGATGATTGTTCTCTCTTGTTCTGTGACACACACCTCCAAAGCAGATAGGACTTCACTGAGCTGTTCAAGTATTGATGACTCCATGTCTCCCAGAGAGAATGGCTAAGTTTTTTAGCACATGAGGTATTTATTTAAGGTTTATTTGGAGCCAGAAATAAACCCCACACTGGGAGTTTGGGTGGAGTATAGGATAGGAAAGCAAGGGAAAGTCTTAGAGAGCTAGCGCACAGCAGGATCTGTGAGCCTCATAGAAAGACATTGCCGAACTAGTGAAAGCAGTTTTTTCAAGGCTTCTTCCCGGCAGAGCTCACGCCTAACTCTGCCTCTTTTCTCACGGCCCCTCACACCCCGCTGACAGGAAAGTGCCCCCCGCCCCAGAGCTGTGGTGGACTTACCCACTGGGCCTTTGCTCAGCTCCCCCTCCTATTGGAACCCTGCCTTCCTCAAAGCCTGCCTGGCCCTCCCTTCTGGTTAGCATCCCCCCTGGGTTCTTGTGCACATGTCTCAGCTACTATACTGTGGGCTCTAGAAGGCCAGGTATTATCTTGTTTGTCTTGGCGTGCCCTTCACACCATTTGTGACTGTTAACTGAATGAAAAAACCTGAGTTCAGGAGCATTTTATTTATTATGAATTTAGTAAAAGGCATTAGCCAGTCTGGGGCTTTTGGCACTGAGAGGATTTTAGGTTACTTCTTTGTAGGTGAAACTTAGCTCTCATGATCCTTTTAAATAACTGCTTGACCCCCTTATGAGTTAGCGGACGTTCGGTGAGTGGGAAGACTGCTGCTGTTGGCTTCTCATTTGCGACTCATGGTAGAAGCTGAGAGTCCTCGTTCAGGCCGGTCAGTGTGGTCCTCAGTTGCAAGACCCTTTGCATGTGTCCTACTAAGGGTATTCCCCAAGAAGGAAGGAATAAAGGCCCAGGAATAAAGAAATGAGCATTTGCAGTTGTCCTAGTCACTCACGGTGCCCTTATCCATGTCCTTCCAGAGTAGGGATCATTTATTCAACCGCACATTAATGGAGCACTTCCGTTTGCCAGGTGCTGTGCCAGGCTTTGGGGGGCACTGCTGAGCAAGGTGGGCCTGGGCCTTTCCCTCTCAGGTTTACCACGCGTGTCCCTGGAGACACGCGGACTTAGATTCGGAGTTGGTTCAGCAGCTGCTCCTGAGAACTTAGATGAGCTGCTCCCCCTCCGAACGGAGGCTTTGTCCGGCCGCACACTGCAAACACCCCCCTTGCGTGGCAGCTGTGAGGTGCAGTGAGGGAAAGGGGGTGGCTTTCCTTCGCCGGGCCCCCAGCTGAGCCGCAGGTCCCAGAAACTGATTGCAGTGGCCATTTCCTCCACCCTCTCAAGGATGGAGTATGGACAGGATGGCTCAGTTCCATCTGCACAGGAGAGAAGTCAAGTCATTGCACACAGTGGATGCCTTAGGGTAGTGGGGCTTTATCTTCTCAGAGAACCAGGTTGAAAAGGCCGGTAGAACCTTCTTTTCGTGTATCTTGACACAGAGGCCAGTTCTGGGGTGACCACAGCCCCACAGTAGCATCCTGGTGCGGTGAGCCTGCATATAGCAGACAGTAAGTGTCAGTTCTCTTCCTCAGTCCCTCCGACCCCCACATCTATCCCCGGCCTTCAGCCTCTCCGAGAGCCACTCACATCTTTCAGAAAGAGCCCAGGTCTCCTCAGATGAGAAGTATCCCTGTCTTCCAGAGCGTGGCAGGCTCCTCTTCTCAAGCAAGGTGCTTCTGGGCCCTGAGGCCCTCAGGCTGCCGCTGTGATCCTTCTCTAAGCCCTAGCATTTGGGCAGTGCCTCCTAGAGGGAGCAGAGGCCCGACAGTGTGCAGCATTTATTCTCAGACATTACCCAAGCTTCTGCTCCACGCAGACCCTTCACCAAGCGCTAGGAAACCAGAGTACGAACTAGACACCTGGCTGCAGAGTTTACAGCCTGCTAGTGGAGACAGGTTTGGCTTATGGTAAGCCTGGTGTCTTTAAGATTTTAGAAAAAAGAAGAGGGATCAGTGCGGATAGTGCAGTCAGCCCCCAGCCCCCTAGAAGAGCCTTCTTCTGGTAAACGTGTGTGTACCTCTGACAGTTATGTATGCCAGTACCTGAGACTGCAACCAGAGCCGCCCCTCTGCCCTCTGCCCTGCAGTGAGGCAGACTTGAGTAACCAGTTCCTTTGGATGGTGGATCCGATTTCAGTGACTTCAGCTCCCTCACCCCGCTGTGGCTTGGTGTCTGCCGACTCTGAAAGGGGAGCAGATACTGAGTCCTGAAGGGTTCTTGCAGGAAGCAGGCCCACTAATTCTGAGAGACATCTGGTAGTCGTTCAGCCAAAAAAATACCCTGAAGGCCAGTTTCTCCAGTTCCATGTGGCCTCCTGAACCTCAGCTTGCCGCTTTGTCCAAGTCGTAGGAGCCACGAGGCAGGGATGGTGTCCAGCAGAAAGGACAGAGCCACCTCGAGTCTTTGCAGAGGGTTCCAGTGGGAGTGTGAGCGTGAGGCCCAGCCAGAGACAAGAGCCATGTGCCCAGCCTGGGTTAGTCCTGGGGCAGCTCAGAGTGTTGCCCTGGAGGAACTGGCGGCTCAGGTGGGAAGAGGAGAGTTGTTATGTGTGAAAAGGTTAGAAAACTCCTTCGGTGTGACCCTGAGCTCTATAAATGTTTAGAATATGGAGCCAGCTCCTATCCTGAGACCTAGGACAAGTACTACACCATGGTGAGTATCCATTTCCATGTAGAAAATTGAGGGGGTTCCCTGGGGGTCTATTTAATGTTAACATCGTGTTTAAAAATCCAACCTGTGGAGGCTTCCTGGCGGAGCTGAGGCCCGCCAGAAGGACAGGGGCACTGGATGAGTAGTGAGGGGCGGTGAGGTGTGGAGACGGAAGCCCAGGTGAAGCCTGCAACGGGGGCCTTGGCAGGACCCAGTGGCAGTCTTCTTGCCCTCGCGTCTCTCCCTCCCAAAGCACAGGCGCTGCTGTTGAGCTGGACCTGAGCCTCTGCCTGCGTGCTTGGGGACGCGGCAGTGTGTAAGGAGCTCTGCTCGGTGAGGGCAGGGTGAGGACGGACTGGCTCAGGCCAGCATGGGGGCTGCGTGGGGAGAAGGAGCAGGGAGCCCTGTGCAGGCTCTAGGCCAGCAGGGTGGGCTTCGGCCGAGATCAGATGGGAAAAGGAAGATTAAAAACTTAGGACAGGCTGTGTTCTGAGGACATTGTTGTGTTTTTTTGAAAGAATCTAGAAAACCCTGATCCATGTGGCTCAGTTGGTTGGACATTGTCCTGCAGAATAGAAGGTTGCCGGGCACATGCCTGGTTGCAGGTTCAGTCCCTGGTCGGAGCCTGTACTAGAAGCAACTGCAACTGACTGGTACCCCTTTCTCACGTTGGTGTTTGTCCTCTCTCAAACCCTTCCTTCCCCTTTCTCTAAAAGTGAATAAATATTTTTTTTTAAAAGAATGTAGCAGGGAAAAGTAACCAAAAACATTTTCCTGGCTTTTTATGAGTCCTTTATATTTTTTATTCCTAGTAAGAGTGCTTGATTTAATCAAATTAGGCACCCAGTAGCATGTTTTTGCTCTATAACCTTTTGTAGAGGTTGGAGAACAAAAGCTGTCTGTTAAAAAAGTAAGAGGAGTAAAATAATAAATAATAAAGCAGTGAAGAGCCCCGGCCGGTGGAGCTCAGCTGGCTGCGGTGCTGCTCGGAAACCAGAAGGTCACAGGCTTTGATCCCTGGTTGTGGGTCTGATCCCTGGTTGGGACGCACAGGGGAGGTAACTGATCAATGTTTCTCTCCCTTCCCTTCTCTCTAAAAATCAATAAGCGTGTCCTTGGTTGAGGATTTAAAAAGAAAAAGAAAGGGAGGGAGAGAGGGCGGGGGGAGAGAGAGGGGGGGGGGAGAGAGAGAGAGAAAAGAGAGTACAGAAAGGCTATAAAGTGAAAAGTCTGCACCCCTTCACCACCACCCTGGCCAAAAAACCCACTCCCTGGAGTTAAACACTATGAACTGTTACAAACCTGTAAAGGATACTAACTGACGAGAACACATGTAGTGTCGATTCCTAGGCCTCAAAGTATAACACTTGCTTTGTGGCTCCTCTGGGAAGTCGTCTGGGCTCTCCTCCAGAGAAGTGAAGGGTTGTGGCTCTGTGTGGCAGGGCTGGGCATAGAAGCCTCCCGAAGAGGCTCTTCAGGACGCCACCAGCAGCGTCACTTCAGCCAGGAACCCCAGGATTGCCTGCCGGCCCTCAGACGGTGAGGGCCCTTTCTTACTGAGGTTCTCTCTTTTCCTCAGCATCTGATGGCTTGTTTTCCCCTCCTCAGGACCCCTCTGTGACCCAGCTGACCAGTGCATCACAAGGCGGCCTGGCTGAGTTCAACCCCTTCTCAGAGGTCGGTGAGCGCCTCTTCTCCCTGAGTGCCCAGGTCCTCTAGCTGGTGCTGGGGTCTCTGGAGCAAGAAGCCTTAGCAAGACACAGTTCTCTGAGAAGCTGCAGTCCTCAAAAGGATAGTCTTAACGTGAACCTGGGGGTTGGGGGTAAGATGAGGCAGCCACCAAATCTCCCCTCGGGGTCCATGGTGTGGGCTCCTCCCTGAAGAGGGCAGGGCAGAGCCAGGAGCCAAGGGTCCGGAGAGGCCAGGAGTGCTGGGTTAGGCCTCACAGTCCCCAGGGCCTGCGGCTTGTTGGCCAAGAGACTACAGAGGGGGCCCAGTGGGGTGCCCTCACAGGTAGCAGCACATCACTCACTCTGCTGCGGGTCTGCTCCCACGGGGCTGCCTGGTGAGCCCCACTCTCCTCACTCTTCTGACTCTCACTCAGACAAATGCAGCGGCAACAGTTCCTGTCGCCCGGCTCCCTGGGCCCTCGCAGCCGGCAGTTCTCCAGCCCTCAGTGGAGCCAGCCCAGCCCACCCCGCAGGTACTGTTGGTGAAGATCCCCTTTGCCTCTCCTTGCCAGAAAGGGAAGCACCTCACCCAGCTGAGTCCTGAGATGGAGGGTTGGGCAAAGGGCCTTTTTCCCTGGCTTCCCTTCAAGGGCCCTCAGAATAATCTCTTTGGATTTCTTCACTTGCATGTGGAGGGTCTGCTCACCTATATCCTCAGTCCCCATCACACACCCCACTGCCAGCACCAAAGAATAAGCCCCACCCACCAGGCTGGGCTTCTGGGTGTCTTCAGACAAGAACATTGCCCATCATGCCATCCTCCTGGGGCCTTTGGTTGTTTCTCTGTTACTCAGGGCCCAGAACCTATCCTTTTATTTCTAACCTCATGTATTCCTGCCTTTGTCCCTTTACCAAATACTATGAATCTTGTCTGCGTGGTGCCCAACTCTCCACCCCCTTGCCTCGCTGTTCTCCCCCACGCTCCACACTGTCCCTGGCGAGCGTGACCCACAGTGGAGTTGTATGTTGCAGCTCCTGCTTAGACAGGCCAGCAAGTTCCTGCCTACCAGATTCCTGGCAGGGAGCGAGCTCTCAGAGAGGCAGATGCTACTAGGAGGAGATAGTATTCTCAGAGACAGCTACATACGAAAACTTCCAAAGGTAGGCAAAGTATAGGTGAGCATGAGTGAGGGCAAGGTGCCTGGGCCCTGCCCAAACTGGGCTTTGGATTGTAGTGGTCTCAGGCTACTCCCGTCATCTGGACAGAGTTCCTCTGGAGGTGTTGCCCTGCGTGGGACCTTGGAACCTTGGGACTCTGGGTCCCACACATGGCCCTAGAATCCTGTGAGGCAGAGGGAACATTCTTGTTCTGCTGGGTGATGTCATCCTCGGTCCTGCTAAATTGAAGTCAGAGACTTGGAGGAATAGGCTAAGACCTTCACCGAGGTCAGTTCTGGTCCTGCTTCTACCCCTAGTGCCTAAGAAATACCCCCTGAAGGCAGCCTTAGCTCTTTGGAGAACTCAGTTTTTGGAGAGAGAGAGCACACACATGTGTATGTACACGTATGCCTGGCTTACCGTCCTGTGAGGTGAGCGGTTTGGCATTTGCTCCCTGTGAAGGACTGTAGCCTTCAGGAGGAACTGGGCCCCAACAGCTGTAGCACCCAGCAGGGACAGGGCGTGGGCTGGGACTCTGGGCCCAGCTCTGCTCAGCCTTGCGTGGAACCCCCTAGCTGCTTCACCCAGAGGCCTCCTCTGTCTGGAAAGGGGCACAGCTTGGACTCTGCCTGCCGTGAAAGCCAGGCAGAGCGGGGCCGGCTCTAAAGGGCTGTCCGAGGGTGTGACCAGTTACAGTTCAGGCGGGCCTCAGGTGAGAGCAGGGAGGTGCTTGAATATGCATCCCCCAGGCTCCAGGTACACACAGTGTGGCCTCGGGTGCCTCCCCTCCCCACTTGCTCTAGCAGGTGCGCACTGTCTCCCTTCACACACACACACCCTCTAGTCTCTTCAGGCAAGGCTTGTGTCTCTGGGTGTCGGGCTGTAGGACAGTCTCTTGTGAGGCTTTTTGCTCTTTGGCGACACCCCAAAGGTCAGTATAACTTAACTTGGCCTGGAATATAGTATAAGGGATGGTTCTATCTAAAGCTTCAGAATGAAGGGGAGAGGAGAGCCCCGATAATGGTGAAGGGGCCAGAGGTGTTGTGAGGGCAGTAGGGGACAGATCACCTTGGCCTCTGTGATGGTGTCAGGTACCCAAGACACTGTGGGTGGGTACTGCCTCTGGGACTCCCAGCTGGCTCTCCCTGTGTGGGGCACAGGCCCTGTGATTTCCTGTCAGGCCAGCACTGTCCCTCTGTCTCTCATGATCACTGTCTCCCACTTCCCCTTTCCGCTCCAGGCTGTGGCCTCTGCAGCCCAGGCAAGCCTGCTCCGGCAGCAGGAAGAACTGGACCGGAAAGCAGCCGAGCTGGAACGCAAGGAGCGGGAGCTGCAGAACTCTGTGGCCAACTTACACGGTGAGGGAGGCTGCATGGGGCCCTGGGTTCCCCAGCCTGGTACAGGAGGGCTCCCCCAGCCTGCGTGCTCCTGGGGCAGCCTCCAGTCTTTGCTCAGCTCTTGATCATCTTAGAACGGTGCTGGCCCTGGGGTGAGCAGTAAGGTGGAAGCCAGGAGACCTGTCATGTAATCTCACTGGGTATAGATTATTTCTGCACTCCTTTCCAGTGCTAAAACTTTCTGATAGAGTTGGAGCGCTACTCCCACGATTCCTTGGTTATAGACCGTTCAAAAAATAATCACTTAAGCTTTTAGCTCTGTGTTTAATGCATCTGGAGTCTATTATCTTGGACTGAGCTTGTGTGCGTTTATGTCCTATCATCCTTTTCCCTTCCCGCTCTATACCCATGAAGACCCTGCTTGCTGGTGCCCCTCTGGAAGCCCCGGTTTGGCCCATCTGGGCTGCATGCGCACTGTGCTGTGCTGCTGCTGAATCTGGGCCTTGTCTTATCACCTCTTTGTACACAGTGAGAGAGAACAATTGGCCTCCCCTACCCTCGTGGTGCCCTGTCAAGCCCTGCTTCTATCAGGACTTCTCCACAGAGATCCCTGCCGACTACCAGCGCGTATGCAAGATGCTCTACTACCTCTGGATGTGTGAGTCGAACTCCTGCCCTTCTGGGCTCAAGGCTGAAATGGGCTGTGTCTTGAGAGCCCTATCTGTGCTCTGGCTGCTCCTCCCTCACAGACTCCAGCCTTCCTCAGTGCTGGTCGGGCTGGGGTGAGGGACCACCTGCACACATAGTTGGCCCTCTGAAGTCTACCCCTGTCCTGGGAAGCTCCCCTCAAAGGCCAGCCCAGATCATGCATCTAGGAGGGTGGGATGAGCTGGGGGCTTCTGAGTTCCCGTGGAGCTCACTGCACTACAAGGTCTTCCTTAGGTGAAGGCCTCCCCTCCCTACAGACCCCTGGGCTCTGGGGAGTAAGGATAAAAGACTCCCTGTTGTTCCCCTGTGGGCCATCAAGGGCCAGGGAAAAGAGTTGCTTCGAGAAAGACTCCATTCCCCACGTGTCAGTTCTTGGGTCTGCACCTCTTCCACCACCACCCCTTAGATACCTGGGCTGTTATATCACCTCTTAGGAGCTTGGTTTCGTCCCTGATTTTGAGGTCCCAGAAGAGCAAGGATGGGAACTAGTCCTGCCTGTGTATAGATCGAGGTCCTCGACTCTTGCTGCAGCTGCCCTGACAGGATGGACCTCATCTCCTCTCCAGGGGGTGGTTTGCCATATCCAGGAGCCCTTCAGCCACTTTGGCACCAGCCCACGCCTGTCTCCCCTCTCCACAGTGCATTCAGTGACCCTGTTTCTGAATCTGCTTGCCTGCCTGGCCTGGTTCTTAGTCGACAGCAGCAAGGGAGTGGACTTTGGCCTGTCGATCCTATGGTTTGTGATCTTCACCCCTTGTGCCTTCCTTTGTTGGTACCGACCCATCTACAAGGCCTTCAGGTAAGTGGGGCCGGGGCGAGGGGTAAGTGTATAGCTGGCATCCCAGGTAGCAGGTCTAGGGCCATGACCCCTGAGGCCCCATTCCACTCAAAGCAGAATAGATTTATGGGAAATTCACTTCCCAGTCCCACCCACAGTCAGAGTTGGCAGGTATCAGGAACCATTTTCCTCGGTTGTACCTGAGATCTTTCCCGGGCCCTGCCCTTGACCAGGACAAGAGATCTAGAGAGGGCAGGGCAGCCTTACTTGCCCTTCCCCGTCAGTCTGCCCCGCCCTACTCCTTCGGTGCAGGGGCCTTCAGTCACTCACTGGGAAGAGGGCGGGGACTTCCTCAGCTCCCTTCCGAGGGTCTGGGGCGGCAGTTTCCGAGCGGTGGGCTGCATGAGTTTCTGGAGCACGCAGCCCCGACTACGCAGTCAGGGCTCCTTTCCCTCAGAGTGTCAAAAGAGCAACAATAGCCAGCACAACAATAACTGGTGTGAAAGAGTGAAAATTATACCTATTTTTTGTCAGATTGACAAATAATATATTTTTTGGCATGCCACAGAATTTTAGTAATTAGCTTACGTGTGCCATGACATGAAAAAGGTTGAAAATCGCCTCCCTAGCTTCTATGATGGTCAGACTCTGAGATACACTCTGAATGGCTTATCTCTGCATGCTTACTCACATCCCTCTGTCTGCCTCCCAAGTAACTGTGGGCCATTGCTGAGTGCCAGTGTTTGACCTGGGGACCTAGAGTAGACACTGAGGACTTCAGTGGGTCCTAGGGTTTTGGAATTGTGCCCCAGAGCTGGTGTTTGCAGGGCGGGGAGCCCAGTAGGCCTCAGGAAGAGGGAGCAGGGCAGTGGCTGACCCTGCCCCGCCCCTACTCCTTGGCACGCAGGAGGTGGGACCTGCACCCTGGCTGTACTGCAGCCCTCAAGGACTTGGAGATGGAGGTGCTCAGAACACCAGTTTGTCTAGTTGCTTTCTCCTCCCCAAACACCTTTTCTGCCACTCAGGCCTGCAGTTTTATTTTTAAAGGTTTATACCCTGACTTAGATTTTCTTTCCTATTATGAAATACTGTTAAGCTCTTTATACTGTCCTTTGGGTAAGCAACTTTAATTGCTCTTTGGGAAAGGGGTCAGGCATTGACCCCTTAAATTGGAAGGCAGTGAAAAAGGCAAACCCTTTTTGGGTATAGTGGGGTGTCTCTGGGCATGTCCTTGCAGGTGGTGAGCCCGGTCCTCTGGTGCTCTGCCTGCTGTCCAGTCCTGCCTTCTGGCTTCCCGTGAACAGGAACGCCACTCCTGTGAGGAATGCTGAGGAATGGGTTCCAGACCCTCATGTGACTCCTGGTTTTCCTCCTCTTCCCACAGGTCCGACAACTCTTTCAGCTTCTTCGTGTTCTTCTTCGTATTCTTTTGTCAAATAGGGATCTATGTCATCCAGTTGATTGGCATCCCTAACCTGGGGGACAGGTGAGAGCTGGGGCAATACAGAGGGACCAGGCTCTGGAGGCTTGGCTCAGCCTCTCGAGCCCTGTTTGCCAGCCCCTGGGAGCCCCTGCAGATGGCCCCCGCCCCACCATGGCAGAGCAAGTGGTAACTGGGCCCGCTGGGACCTGCCTTCACTTTCGTCACCAGTAGCCACTCACTGTCTTGCGTTGCTTATCACTTTCTGGGGTGCTGTGGGTGAACTTGGCCTGAATCCTTAGGTTACCTGGACTGTGTCCTGCACTGGATCGTAGGCTCTTCATTTTCTTTTGCCACACCCTCTAAGAAGCTGGTGCTACTTCCACAGGTGCTAGACAAGCCCTTGGGTTTGGGCATCTGCTGATGGATGCCTTGGTCTTTGCAGTTCCTGAGCTGTGGCTGTCCAGAGGCCCTGTGACCTCAGGAGACAGAGCCCTAGCCTCTCCTGGATGAGCCCCTCTGGCTGCTCTCTCTGAGCGTGTGGTTGGCGGAGGTTCCTGGGTGCTGTAGTCCTCCACTCAAAATTCGTCTCAGAAAGAAAAGCTGATGGCTGATGTTTTCCTTTCTGTCTCAGTGCACAGGGAACATTACAGAAAGGTCAGGCTGGCACTTGGCTAAAAGCCTGAGCCTGGAAGGGCTGTACTATTTTGGTCCCATCTCCCCAGTGGAGCTGGCAAGTCCAGAGCAGTGGGGAGGGGGCTGACTCACCTCTAACTCAGAGCCAAGTGCACACTGCCCTCCACCACCCCTCTTCCTCCCCATCTTGTTTATAATCTGGCCCCTTTTCTCTTGGGTGACCCACTTTCATTACTCACGACCCTAAGTGAGGTCTTGGTAAAAAGGTCGTGATTAATAACTGCCCTTTGCTCCCTGGACAGGGAATCGGAAGGCTTGATTTTTGGTCCTGGCTTCACCCCTTGCTGTCCTGCCTCAGCGTCCCTGAGGGGCTCTGCAGCCTCTAGTCTCACCTCACCTCGTGCCACTCTCTTTGACTGTAAAATACACATAAAGTAAAATATATCATTTTATGTGCCACTTAAACCATTTTAAAGTATACAGTTCAATAGCATTGAGTATATTCTCAGTGTAGTGCAATCACTAATACTATCTAGTTCCAGGATTTTTTTTTTTAAGATTTTATTTATTTATTTTTAGAGAGAGGGGAAGGGAGGGAGAAAGAGAGGGAGAGAGAAACATCGATCAGTTGCCTCTTGTACACACTCCGACCCACAACTGAACCCACAACCCAGGCATGTGCCCTGACTGGGAATCGAACTAGAGACCTTTTGCTTTGCCAGACAGTGGCCAACCAACTGAACCACACTGGTCAAGGCACATTCCAGGACACTTTTATCACCCCAAACGGAAACTCCGTATTTAGTAAGCAGTCACTCCTTACACCCTCCTTCCCTGAGCCCCTGGCAACCATTAAACTGCTGTCTGTCTCTCTGGAAGTGCCTGGCTCCTGTAACTGAGCACGATGTTTCCAAGGCTCACGTTGTAGCGCGGATAAGCACATACATCCTTCCTTTCTGTAGCTGAGTGGCGTTCCGTTGTTTGGCTGTTGCATTTTGTTCATCCGCTTACTGTTGACGAGGGTTTTTTTAAAAAGATTTTATTTATTTATTTATTTTTAGAGAGAGGGGAAGGGAGCGAGAGAAACAGCAATGTGTGGTTGCCTCTCATGCCCTCCACTGGGGATGTGGCCCACAACCCAGGCATGTGCTCCTACTGGGAATCGAACCAGCGACCTTTCAGTTTGCAGGCTGGTGCTCAGTCCACTGAGCCACCCCAGCCAGGGCTGTTGACGGGGATGTAGATTATTTGCACCTTTTGGCTGTTGTGAATAGCGCTGCTACAAACATTTCAGCACACGTTCTTGAGCACCTGTTTTCTGTTCATTGGGGTTTGTGTCTTGAGTGGAATTGCTGGGTCACGTGGGAATCCTGTGTGCAGTTTACTGAGGAATTGCCACAGTGGTTCTCACGGTGGCCCTTTCACATTCCCAGTAGCAGTGTGTGAGAGTTCCCGTTCTCCACACCCTTGCCGACCCTTGTTACTGTCCACAGTTTCCTTTTTCTGTTATAGCCAACCTAGAGATGCAATATTTCATTGCGGTTTTTGACCAGCATTTCCGAATTGGTCATCCTTATGTGTTTGTTGGCCATTTGTATATCTTATTTGGAGAAATGTCTATTTAAGTCCTTTGGTAATTGGATGGTCTTTTTGTTATTTAGTTCTTTATGTATTTTGGATACTGGCTTCTTACTACATATGTAATTTATGACTTCTTTCTATTTTGTTTTTTCATTGTCAATAGTGTCCTTTGATGTACTAGAGCTTTTAATTTTTTTAATAGGTTTTATTTATTTATTTTTATAGAGAGGGGAAGGAGGGAGAAGGAGAGGGAGAGAAACATCGACTGTTCACCTCTCACATGACCCCAACTGGAACCTGGCCAACAACCCAGGCCTGTGCCCTGACTGGGAATTGAACCAGCGAGCTTCCGGTTTGCAGGCCACGCTCAATCCACTGAGCCACACCAGCCAGAGCTCGAGTTTTTAAATTTGATGGGATCCAGTTTATCTTTTTCTTTTGTTATGCTTTGGGTATCATATTTAAGAACCATCAACAATCCAAGGTTATGAAGAGCCGCCTCTGTTTTCTTCTAAGAGTTTTGTTGTTGTTTATTACACCGTTTATCTATTTTGAATTAATTTTTGTGTGTGGTTGAAGTAAGGGTCTAACTTAATTGTTTCACATGTGGATATCCGACTGCCCCATCACCATCTGTTGAAGAGACAGTCCTTTCCCCATTCAATGCACCCTTGTGAAAACCAGTTAACAATAGACGTGTGGGTTTGTTTCTGGACTTTTTATTCTGTTCCATTGATCTATATATTATATATGTCTGTCCTCATGCCAGTACCACACTACTTTGATAACTAACTTTGTAGCAAGTTTTTTTTTTTTTTTAAGATTTTATTTATTTATTTTTAGAGAGGGAAGGGAGGGAGAAGGAGAGAGAGAGAGAAACATCAATGTGCGGTTGCTGGGGGCTGTGGCCTGCAACCCAGGCATGTGCCCTGACTGGGAATCGAACCTGCGATGCTTTGATTCGCAGCCCGCGCTCAATCCACTGAGCTACACCAGCCAGGGCTGTAGCAAGTTTTTAACTCAGGACGTGTGAGGATATCCCCTTTTACAGATGAAGAAGCTGGGGCTCAGGAAGGAGACGTGACTGGACTGCCCAGTCCCCAGTGGGAGGGGCTGCGGCGACAGGATGAATACAGTGGGTTGGCCAGTAGTTCTTTAGAGAGGGTGGGCCCAGGAGTGAGGAGCCAGGCTTTCCATGTCTCCCCAACCCCCTCTCCTGACTGTGAGGGCAGCAGCCACATCCCTTCCAGACCTCACATGGCCCAGAGACTCCATGTGGGCTGTGTGGGGCCTATCGGCCTAGCTGGTAGGCAGCGTACAGCAGCCACTTAGAGAAGAGCCCCTCACGGGGAACTCTGGGACCCACTCCCACTATACGCTCTCTGGCTTCCTCCTCCCTTTGTAGTGGTTGGATTGCAGCCCTGTCTACACTGCAGCGGGACTTGGCTGTGTCGATCATCATGATGGTGGTGGCTGGCTTCTTCACCCTCTGTGCCGTGCTCGCGCTCTTCCTCCTGAAACGGGTGAGTAGTGGGTGCTGGGCCAACAGCAGACCGGAGAAAGCAGGCACTTCTCTCCTGCATTCACCTTGGAGGTGTTCACCACAGCAGTTGGGCCTCTTGAATCCCCCAAGTTCCCGTGGCCTTCTCCAAGGCTCTGTGGGGGAGGTCAGACAGGCTTGGGTTCCCTGTGGGCCCACAGGGTGGGCCTCTCTCACCACAGCATTTTCCCCCAGGTGCACTCCCTGTACCGCCGGACAGGGGCCAGCTTCCAGCAGGCCCAAGAGGAATTTTCCCAGGGCATCTTCAGCAACAGGGCTTTCCGAAGCGCTGCCTCATCTGCTGCTCGAGGAGCCTTCCAGGGGAATTAGTTCTCCGGACTCTCCTCCCTCTGCCCTGCCTTTTCTCTTGCCTGCCTTCTGACTGCACTTTCCATGGGTGCCTTAAACAGTGCTTATGCCCAGCACAGACCCAGGGAGGGTCTTGCCATGGCTCTTCCTCCTTCCTCATCAACCAGGTCTCCCTTCCACTTAAGGGCAAGGGAGGGAGGGACAGGAACTTTTACACAAGAGAAAAGAAAAAAATCAAAACTGTTTTTTCTTCTCTGGTGGTGGTTCAGTAGGATTCTTTTGTCTCTTTGGAAGCACAGGGACTGAAGTTCTCTTCCCCCTACATGCACACACATACATACATGCACACATGTGCAGGTGTGCACATACACACACGGGATCACTGGCCAACATGGGCCCATGCCAGCTGGAGTTGTTCTGCCAGGGCCTGAGCTGCCACTCCTCCCCCAGCAGCCTGGCCTGAATCTGAATCCACAGACCCAGCCTGTGCCGCTAGCATGGGATGACCTCTCAAGGGCTCCCCTTCATTTTTTTTATTATTTTGTAATCCTCGCTAGAGGACATGCTTCTTGATTTTAGAGAGAGGGGGTGAAAGGGGGAGAGTGAGGGAAAGAAACATTGATGTAAGAGAGAAACATCAACTGGTTGCCTCTTACACATACCCTTACCAGGGACTGAACCTGTAACCTAGGCATGTGCCCTGACCGGGCATCGAACCCTACATCCCTTTTGTTTTATGGGATGATACTCGAACCAACTGAGCCACACTGGCCAGGGCTCAAGGGCTTCCCTTTAGACGAGCTGTGGTCTGGGCTGATGGGCAGCTCCCTAGATCTCTCTGGACAGGTCTCCGGTCTGCTTTCTTCAGCCTTTTCCCTGCCTCGTGTTTCTCACAAACAGATTCAGAGGCCTTTTTGCGCCCTGCACTTTCCTATGTGGGCAGCATCCTGTGCCATCTGGGGCCCTCCGTGAGCCCCTCCCTCTTTAGACTTACTGAATGTGCATTCGGGTTGGTTGGGATTTGGGGATGGGAGGGACAGAGGGCAACCCCACGTTGTCCTGCCCAGCCTTTAGCAGTCTTCTTGGGTTGGGGGTGTTCAGCTGTCCTGGTGTGGGTTTTGTCTCTGCTTACTTTGATTTCCTCTTCTGGGGGACAGCTGTGCTCTGCACCCTACATCAGCAATATCTAGTTTGTGTGACTCTCAGGAAGGACTGGGGGAGTCAGCTCAGACTCATCCTCTAGTGTTCTCCCATGCCTTGAGCAAGAGTAGAGTCCAGGTCACTGGTCCTGGGGATTCCCTAGGACGTGTGTCACTGTGATAGGCACCTAGGAGTCCACAGTTAACACCTGCACCATGTCCTCCAGAGGCTGTAGGAATGGGTTGGTGGACTGGGGACTTCTCAAAAAGCTGGCCAACCTGGAGGCTGCCCGCCAACTCCACTCCAGAACCGCTGAATGATAATTTAATGGCAGTGACCAAGGTTTTGTAAATTCCTTTCTAGTATTTTTCTCTCCATGTACAAATGTATATGTTGTGTTTCAATTTTGTGCTTAAATAAAAAGACATTTTCAGACAACACTGGTTCTAACGTCTGCTGGATTTGGGAGGATGAGGGAGACCTACGGGGAGTGGAGGCAGAGGCCCTCTGTCTGTACCTGTGAGGAGTCAGTCAAGGTGCTGCTCGCTGGCTGGCCTGTGATAGGCCAGCCCCCCAGCCCTGGGGCGACCCCTGCCTGAGATAGCAACTTGCTTCTTCCGTGGTACTTTCTTGTCCCAGTAATTGTACTTTCAGAGCTGCTGGCGTTGTGGGGAGGGACCTCTTTGAATCTCTCCACCCTGCCCCAACTCTTCTTGCTTCTCGCGTGGGTGCTCTCTAGGGTGCTATCCTAGCCCCTGAAAGGATTCCCCATGACCTCATCTGCAAGTCTCTAGTTCATTCGTTGGGCCCACTGTGGCCTCAGCATCTCCAGATGAATCTTGCAAGTCACGTGGTTTCTCCTGAGCGTGGAGGCTGAGCAGGTGTGGACAGCGCTCAGAGGAGCCGGAGGGGGCGGGGAGCGTGGGCGGGGGATCCGGCCCCCCCACGCTGCACTGCTGGCGGGCCCCGCTAGGGGCAGCGTGGAGTCGGGGCCCGCCGCCGGCACGCTGCTCCCTTTCGGTCCCTAACCGGAACCCGTGTGGAGAAGCAGGAAGCGCCGGTGGTCGGCTCCGGGCGGCCGGGATGGCTGGGTCTGGCTGGGCGCCCCCGCGGTTGGACGGCTTCATTCTCACGGAGCGCCTGGGCAGTGGCACGTACGCCACGGTGTACAAGGCCTACGCCAAGGTGGGTGCGGGGCGGGCCGGAGTCGGGGCACGAGAACTTGAAGGGCCGGGCCCCTGCCCGCCAGGCCCTGAGCGCGAGGGGGGGCGGGCAGGGAAACTAGGGGAGGTTGGAGTCTGCGTGAGACCAGTTAGGTGCCCGCGGCCTGCCGCGTCCCAATCTGACCTTCAGAAATGCCTGTGCAGACCTGGGTGGAGCCTTGTGTCCGTGGCAGAAGAATGGGCTCGAGTCTTGGACAGGGTATTGGGAGGCTGGACCCACTTGGGAAGCAGAGTGGGCACTTCCAGAACACTGAATGACATGCCTTACTTAGGGCACTCTAGAAAGGCTTATCGGGTTTTTGGAACAGGAGGTTGGAGAGCACCAGGCTGGGTGAAGAGGTCAGGATTACAGAATCAGGGGACCTCACTGGCCGAGAATGGGAAGCTGGGAAGCCTGGTGTTGGTGTGAGTGGGTAGACCCAGTGAGGGAGAGGAGGGGAGAGGGAACCAGAGCCTTTCTGGCCAGGCATGGGCCCTGGCTCCCTCAAGGCAGAGCCCCCAAATCTCCTGCCCTGGCAGAAGGACACTCGAGAAGTGGTAGCCATAAAGTGTGTGGCCAAGAAGAGTCTAAACAAGGCATCCGTGGAAAACCTCCTGACAGAAATTGAGATCCTCAAGGGTATCCGACACCCTCACATCGTGCAGCTGAAAGACTTCCAGGTGCAGGCCTGTGGTGGGGCCACCCCCAAACGAGGCTGGAGAAGAGACACTCTCTTCAAGCTGCCTCTCTGCCTCTAACCACAGTGGGACAGTGACAACATCTACCTCATCATGGAGTTCTGTGCAGGGGGTGACCTGTCTCGTTTCATCCATACCCGCCGAATTCTGCCTGAGAAGGTGGCTCGTGTCTTCATGCAGCAGTTGGGTAAAAGCCTCTAACCCAGAGTCCCATAGTCTGTTTTCCCACCACACCCTGACCCAGACTCAGAGCCCCCGCACTCTTGGCAGTGCCTCTTTCCCAGCTTGGATTTATAGGGCCCCGTCCTTGCCATGTGCCAGTCCCTGGCTTAAGGGTGTTATGAGAGAGACAGAGGCAGAAGCCCTGATCTGGGAGAAGTCCAGAGCCCAATGGTTAGTACCCAAGTGCTTTGCCAAGAGAAGGCACAAAAGAGCCTAAGGGGCTGGGGTATCCAAGGAGGCTTCTAGAAGGAGTGGAGACTTCTGAAGGGGCCCAAGGGAGGAAAGGGGTGGGAGTGGGGGGTTCTTAGAAGTGGTCGGAGCCTGGTCTTCTCTGTAAAGCATTCGGTAGACCAACCAGGCCCAAACTGGGGTCATGCAGGCTTGAGGGAGCATATGTAAACCAGGGGAGGTGAGAGGCAGGTGGGACATGGGCTCCTCTGACCTGTTTCTCTGCGTGCGTCCTGCTCCCTAGCTAGTGCCCTGCGTTTTCTGCACGAGCAGAACATATCTCACCTGGATCTCAAGCCACAGAACATTCTGCTGAGCTCCTTGGAGAAGCCCCACCTTAAGCTGGCAGGTGTGAGTCTGGAACAGCAGGGGAAGTGTGGGCCTGGGCTTGCACAACAATCTCTGGGCTGATCTGGGTCCCTAGAACTGAATGGAGCTTCAGGGTTTGAAGGGTGGGTGTGCACGCAACAATGCTGGTTCTCATGGAGCCCTCTATAGAGTTCAAACGGCGACAGGCTGGAGATCCAGAGACAGGCCCCATCACCAAAAGGTAGGACCTTTCTTGGGCTACCCACACTGGACTCCAGCAGTGTATGGTTGGAATCAGGGTCAAGACTCATCATGTGGCCAGGGTCAGAACTTGGTGTGTCACCAGGATTGGGGTTCAAACTGTGACACAGCCTATGGCAGTGTTGGAGGGTGTGAGGAAGGGGGGGTTGTGGTCCCCGACAGGATTTGGAGAAGAATTGACTTGAGACTGGAGTCCCGAGAGGGAGCTATAATCTGAGCTTGGTGGGACAGTACGGGAAAGGGCTCCAGCCCCTCGTGGGTCATTACCCTTAGAGCTGCTGTGAGAGTGTGGGCTTCCTGCAGAAAGGTGCCTGCGGGGCCATGTGGACGGGTAGGATTTGTGCCCCACAGGAAGATGTGGGGGGGTGCTGGAGGTTAATGACCCTGGCGAGTCTGAAAGGTGGAGAGGAGTCCTGTGCTGGAGCTCAGGGTGAGGCTTCCAAGGCCGAGAGCAGAGGCAGCTGGAACTTGAGCCCTGCTGCCTGGCCTCTTGCCTGCAGACTTCGGCTTCGCACAGCACATGTCCCCGTGGGATGAGAAGCACGTGCTCCGTGGCTCCCCTCTCTACATGGCCCCTGAGATGGTGTGTCGGCGGCAGTATGACGCCCGTGTCGACCTCTGGTCCGTGGGGGTCATCCTGTACGGTAAGAGCTCCGTCCCCTGCTCCCACCCTGTGAGGCCGGCACTGCGTGTCCTCAGACAAGCCCTCTCTGTCCACGCCTGAAGGGCTTTAATGAGAAGGCTGACTCTAGTGGCCTGGGGTCCCTGCTCTGAGGGGTGTCAGGCCCTTCCAGGAGTGGGCCAGACCAGGATGGACCCTGTTCCCTCCCAGCCTGTCCTCTGCCTCCTTCCACAGAAGCCCTCTTCGGGCAGCCTCCCTTTGCCTCCAGGTCATTCACGGAGCTGGAAGAGAAGATCCGGAGTAACCGGGTTATCGAGGTGGGTCCCGCAGGGCCTCGGCAGCCCGTTGGGGGCAGAGGGAGTCAGAGTCCTCAGGTTGAATGCTTCACTGCCCCTGTGTAGGCTGGGGTGTCTGCTGTAGGCTGCTTTGTGGTGCTGGGCGTGCTTACGGCTCCATCCAGTTCTTGGGACCCAGATTAGCCCACAGATTGTTGTGTAGACAGAGCTCCCACCTTCCCAAGAATGCACGCCAGGGAGGCTCTGCGACAGCTCAGGGTCCCAGGAGGGCGTGGGCAGGGACCTGGGCAGGAGGCTTGCTCTCCACTGCCTCCATCACCCAGACTCACCCCTCCTGGCTCTCAGGTTCTCCACCTGCCAAACATGTAGCTCTGGGACACACCAGGACAGGGTGGGGGAGGTTCTGGAGCCCAATCTGACCTGTCCCCCCACTCTCCCTTCAGCTACCCCTTCGGCCCCCTCTCTCCCGAGACTGCCGGGACCTGCTGCGGCGGCTCCTGGAGCGGGATCCTGGCCGTCGCATCTCTTTCCAGGACTTCTTTGCCCACCCCTGGGTGGACCTGGAGCACATGCCCAGTGGGGAGAGCCTGGCACGAGCAGTGAGCAGGCCTCCAGGGGTGGGCTGCGGCGAGGGCAGGTTGGGGGTCTCATCTGCCCTTTCGGTGGTGAACAGGTGTCTTGCCCCACAGGGGGCAGAGGGAGGGCTCAGGGAACCTGCTCTTCTCACTTGGTGGTGAGCAGAGGGTGGGCGTGACTCCTGATCTGCATGCCGCCCAGACCGCCCTGGTGGTGCAGGCTGTGGAGCGGGACCTGGAGGGGGACGCCACAGCTGCCTTGTCTCTCTACTGCAAAGCTCTGGACTTCTTCGTGCCCGCCCTGCACTGTGAGTGCCTGGAGCCCCCAGTGCAGCAGGGGTGGGTCAGCCATAGCTGCTGTGGGCGGGGGGCGGTTCCAGAAGCAGCTCCTATCCAGAATGCTATGGGAGACAAGGCAGAGGGTAAATCTGGAACTTAGAGTTTTGGGGGATTCTAGAGGGTTTGGTGTGGGGCAAGGTCCTCATATACATCACCACTGTTTGCAGATGAAGTGGATGCCCAGCGGAAGGATGCAATTAAGGCCAAGGTGGGTGACTGAGTCTCCCGGAGGAAATGGGTGAGGGGGTCAGGGGGCCACTGGGGACTGGCTCTCTTAGAACTGGGATTTCCTGTCCCGGGAAGGGGTCAGGCCAGGCCCTGACGTTACAGCTTGGGACGGTCACTGAGGATCTAGAGGGAAAGCTGGGAGTTAGGTGCTAGTGAGGGAGGTGGGTGGGCAGCCCCTCGTGCTGTGCCCCTGCAGGTGCGGCAGTACGTGTCCAGGGCTGAGGAGCTCAAGGCCATCGTGTCCTCTTCCAACCGGGCCCTGCTGAGGCAGGGGGCCTCTGCCCGAGACCTGCTCAAAGGTGAGCCCAGCTCCTGACTGACCACCTGGTCCCCAGTAACTTCCCTCCAGCCTGAGAGAGAGAAAGATTGGGGGTCGGCTCCCTGAGACAAAAAACAGGCTGCTTCCCTCACCCTGAGCCTTTGTCCCTCATTCCAGAGATGGCCCGAGACAGGCCACGCCTCCTAGCTGCCCTGGAAGTGGCTTCAGCTGCCATGGCCAAGGTTTGTACCCAATGGGAGGAATCCAGGTGGGGCAGGGAGGAATTTGGGTCATGACCCTGAATGACCTGGTGTCTGGCTGCAGGAGGAAGAAGGTGGTGGGGAGCAGGACGCCCTGGACCTGTACCAGCACAGCCTGGGGGAGCTGCTGCTGCTGCTGGCGGGTAAGGCTCTCGTGACCTCACTCCCCGAGCCCTGCTGACTTGCCTTACCACGCACCCTCCCTCTCTTCGCAGGGGAGCCCCCAGGCCGGAGGCGGGAGCTGCTTCATACTGAGGTACCCACTAGGGTTGGGAGAGTTGGGGGACTTCATCTTCTCCTTTGACCCTCCTTCCATCAGGGAGGACCTGCTGGGTTCCCTCAGGGTGCTTCAAGTCTGGGAATCAGATCGCAGACTTGATAAGTTGGTGGCCCCATGCGCTCCACAGGGGCTTGGGGACTCAGATCAGGCAGTGGAACAGGCAGGACCTGGAACCCAGCAACAGAAAGTTGGCTGGGCTGCTTCAGTCAGATAGGCTTTCTGGGAGAGGGGCAGAGAAAGGACTCGGAGGAGGGTTATCCTGATGCGCAGAGGCTTTCGGAGAGCAGCGGGAGCAAGGAGGATCTGCCTCCCTCTGAAGGAAGGCTCTTCCCCCACAACCTGGCAGGTTCAGAATCTCATGGCTCGAGCTGAATACCTGAAAGAACAGGTCAAGGTGGGCACATGGGGCTCCCGCTGGGGCGAGGCTGTGTGGGTCTGCTTGTGGCTGCCCGTCCCCTGCACCCTCGCCAACCCACCAGCATGTGTCTCCCTTTCCGGGTCTCCGTCTGAAGGCGTCTCCATCGCTTTCTTTGTTTTTCACTCCCAGCTGCTCGGAGGCTGTTGATGCAGCTCCTGTGCTGGCCTCTGGCTGTGTCTCACCCCTTGTGCTACCTTTATGTTCCATAGATGAGGGAGTCTCGCTGGGAAGCTGAGACCCTGGACAAGGAGGGGCTGTCGGAATCTGTCCGAAGCTGTGAGTCCTGCCCTGGGGTTTCACCCTCTGCCCAAGGAGGGGTGAGGGCTGAGGGCAGCCTAGGATTCTGCCTCCTTTGCCAGAAACCTGACACTGACCCTCCTCCTTACCCCTCCACAGCTTGCACCTTGCAGTGACCCCAAAAGAATGACTGGATAGACCACAGGCCACCTGAAGTTGGGGGACACGCTCATGCAGACTGATGCCCAGAATTCTATGGCCTGTGCACCCTGGCGAAGCACCCTTCTTGAATAGGCAGCTCACTGCGACCACCGCATTTCAGGGTCCCCAGCACCCCTCAAGATATTCTACCCCACAAAGGCTCTGAGAGCCCAGCCCCTGTATGTGCTGGCAATGTTGGGCCTGGCCCGGGCTGGGACGGGGGTGCAGGAGCGCGCCTCTGGGAGAAGTGTTTCATGTGACTCTGGTTAACTGGTGACTCCTGGACACTGAGCCTGTCAGTTTGGGGCATCAAGGTTCTGTTTTTTGCTCTGAGAAGAGGGCAAGGAGCAGCTGTATTCTGTGCCCACCCCCGTCATTCCTGGGAGCCCTTATTTCATCTCACCTCTATCTTTGCACTGGACCAGGATGCTCTAAGACCCCTCAGGGACCACCCACCCCACGGTCTGCACTCAGCCCCACAGAACTCACCAGTCTTCTTGGAAGCCGATTCCTGCTCACCCTCTCAGTATTTTAAATTAATCCTTCAAGCCATGAAAAAATACACTGTAGGGTGGGGCAAATTGGAGAAATTCATACCTTGTTCCTTGCTCTGGCCCAGGGAGTATCAGGGGAAGGTTCCTTCATCCTCATCCCTCTCACCTCCATCCCTTTTTGGGGAGCCCCTGCTTGTCACAGAGCTGGTACTGGTCTGGGAGCAGGAGGAATGGGGCTGCCTGACCCCTTGGGTTTTGGGGACCCACTAGGCCAGGAGACCTTCCAGGTCTGACATGGCTGCTACTACAGCATGTGCCCTGGGCACACACCTTCCCCTTTCTTGATCTGAGTCTCCCCATCTCTCCAGTGGTGTTACTAATAGCTCCTTAGCCCCCACCTGGGCTTTTAGGAGGACAGAGGGACTTTCATCTGCAGAAGAGTACACACCTAGGGTTACTGGTTTTGTGTTTAAAATCTGAAAGGCTGTTGGTGATTTCTAACCCTTTGGCCCTTCGGTGCCTCCTTGGGGCAGAAGCTGTCTCTTCCCTGCCAGAGAACAGTGTGAAGAGTGTCACTTATTGTTTCTCTATTAAATTATTTTCTGAAATGGTGATTCTCTTCTTGTCCTGGAAGAAGAGAATGAACAGGTCAAGGTGGGCAACCCTTTTTCTAGGCTAGTGCTATAGAGGCCCCAGGAAAACCTAGGTAACCTGAGGGGGGCCTGGGGGAGCCCACAGGGTGGTGGGGGCAGTGAGAACCACATCTGCCTCCTGTCCTCAGGCCTCAGGGGAGTCAGGATGACCAGCTGCCATTCCTGCCCACCATCTAAAGGGCTAAAGGGGCCCTGGCTGTTGTGGCTCTGTGGATTGGGCACTGGACTGTGAATCAAAGGGTCACTGGTTCAATTCCTAGTTAGGGCATATGCCTGGGTTGCAGCCCAAGTCCCCAGTAGGGAGTGCTCAAGAGGCAACTACACTTGGATGTTTCCCTCCTTTCCCCTCTCTAAAAATAGATAAATAAAAATCTTTAAAGAAATAATAAAGGGCTAGTGGGGAGGGGACAGGCATAGGCCTGGGTGCCAGGCAAGGCCCTTCCTCTGCAACTGGGGAAGGCTGGCTTCCATGGCGGGCAGTCTTGTAAAGCCTGTGCTCTGCCCTGCGTGCTCCCTTGTCCTAGACGTGACCCCAGCCTCCCACCCCTCTTTCCTTGGGCCACCGCGTGAGCAGGGAGCTGGATTGGGGCAGAGCTCATCCTCTAGGGTGTCTCATGCGCATACTCGGCCCTCCCGGGTCCCTTGAAGCTGGGGTAATTTCCAGCAGTCTCTTGTCCCTCACCCAAGGTTTTGGGCTGAACAGCACTTGGAAGCATCTTTGGGGACTTAAGGGATAGGAGCCCTCTCCCCGCCGGGAAGCACCAAGACAGCTGTTCATAGATGCATCAGACGCCAGCCACCAAGATGGTCTTTCAGCCATCTAAAAGGGGGAACTATTTTCCCTGAAGTCCTCGGCCTGACCATCAGGGGACAGTATGGACAGTGGTCCAGAGGGCAGGAGACAGGGCTAAAACCCTAGTTCTGCCCTTTGGCCAAGAAACCCAGTGACTAGACCAGCGATTTTCAACTTTTTCATCTCATGGCACACATAAATTGATTACTAAACTTAAGCAGCACACCGAAAACTGTATTTTTTGCCACACTGACATGTGACTCAGTGGGTTGGGTGTTCCACAAATCTAAAGGTGGCCAGTTCGATTCCCAGAGCATGTGCCTGGGTTGCAGGCCAGGTCCCTGGCTGGGGGTGTGTGAGAGGCAGCCAGTCAATGTTTCTCTTCCTCTCTTCCTCCCTTTCCATCTCTCTAAAAATAAATAAAATCATACACACACACACACACATATATATATATTTTGCTGATCTGACAAAAAAGGTGTAGTTCTGACTCATTCACACCAAGTGAGTATAGTGTTAGTTGCCATTTTTTTATTGGACAGTCTAAGGCACAGGCCCCCAACCCCCAGGGCTGCGGACCGTCACTCACATCACCACCCGAGCTCTGCCTCCTGTTCCCTCCACCTCCCCAAACCCCTGGTCCGTGGAGACGCTGTCTTCCAGAAAACCAGTTCCTGGTGCCGAAAAGTTGGGGACCTCCTAAGGGAAGAAAGGTCAGTGCCCCTGACTAAACAGGTGCTGCATGTTGTAAAAATTCTTATCACTCATGGTTGGAAACTGCTGGGCTAGCCCATTTTGTTCTTAGTAGGACCAGGATGAAGTGAGTGCCCTGTGGAAACATGTAAGCATGTAATGAGCAACTGCA
This sequence comes from Tonatia bakeri, assembly GCA_004024845.1. Lineage (NCBI taxonomy): Eukaryota > Metazoa > Chordata > Mammalia > Chiroptera > Phyllostomidae > Tonatia > Tonatia bakeri. Next base: position 67,916 of record PVIA01004892.1, on the reverse strand, counting down.
CAAGAGCCTGGCACACAGTAAGAATTCAATAAAATGTTTCAGGTGTAGGAGAGAAACATACTTCAGATTATTTGGGGGAATGAGCTGGACAAAAAAGCCTCAGTAAGTGAGAGAAGGGGAGCGAAGAGAGAAGACTGGGTGGGAGAGACAGCCTGACTGCCGGAGGATGGGGTGGGGGCGGCCCCCGGGCCCACAGACCCCCCTGGTTTACGGCCTGCGTTGGCTGCCTGCCAGCAGAGGGCTGGGTAAGTGGGACCGTGGGCGGACTGGGCCCTCTCTGGGCAGAGTATTGAGATGGCCTCTAAGCTGGCCCTATGTTTGAGCTACCTGCCAAGGAGGGGGCAGCCCAGCTGGAGTGCTGGGGTCAGGGGAAGAAGTGGGGTTCTCTCTCTAGGGCTCCCTTCAAGTGGCAGAGTCCTATGGGGAATAAGTTAATTTGCTTAAAAAAAAATATTTTTCTTCATAGGGGTAGGGGTTGTTTCCACCTCTTACCTTTAATACTTTGGAAGTGCCTATAGCAAGGCAGAAACCTCCCCAGCATAAGGGTGGCCCGCCCTGCCCTGTCCCCCCTCTGCTCAGTCCCCAAAGCAGCACTGAGCCAGCTGAGGAGCACCTGGGTCTGGGACCCTCTGTCTCCCAAGGGGCCAGCCCTGGGAGACAGGCAAGTAGGTCTCTGGATCAGGTTGCGGGGCCCAGGTGTCCTTGTGCCCGGCCCACCCCTTTGGTTAACTGGGAAGATTCAGAAGGTTCCTGCAGGTCATCTAGGAAAGCTGTTGTCTAGGAGACAACTGTCACCCCAGCCCCCTCTGAGAGGGAGATCACCCAACCCTGAGGCTGGGGCACGAGGGAGGGTGCATGTCAGTCACTGTTTTCCCAAGAGTAACTCACACCCACACCCATCCATTTGAAATCCCACAGAGACACTAAGGGGCCACAGGCCTCAGACACATACAAAACACCGAGAGCCATGTCCAAGCCGTGAGACCCATGCGGACCTCATGCAGGCTTCCACTCCTGCTCAGGCAGGCAGGCAGGCAGGCACAGGACCTGCTGAGTAAGGCTGAGGCAGCCTCGAGGTTGCTGCTCCCCTGACCAAGCCCACCCTGGCCTCCTTGCTGTCTCAGAGCCTCACATGGATTCTAGAACAGCTCTGCCTGGCGGGTACTGGTGGCAGATTTCGTGACTCCTTTCCAGTCCCCTCACATGTGGCTCCCCACCCCAAGCAGCCTCAGGCGGCAGCTGGGTCAGTAGGCACTGCCAGCAGCCCGGCTCAGCAAACATTCCCCCAGATGCTCCAGCTCGCCTGCTGGAGCCTCCAGTGTCTGGGGAGGGACTGGCTGGCCACTGGGGGAAGTGGGGAGACTTCCAGCTCCAAACCTTGGAGACCAACTGGCCTCAGGAGAGTCACTTAAGGTCCACACCCCTCTCCCTCTGGGAACTAGGCCTGGGCAGCCTGGACGGGCGGAAGGAGACCTGAGCAGAGCAGGAACCAGCACTCCTCCAATCTCCCCGGACCCCACCCCCGTACTGTGGGGCTAGGGTAGGGGTGAGGGCAGCAGGCCGGCCATCTACTGTCCCTCTCTTCCCGCAAGCGTGGTAGGCAGGCTGTCTCATCACCTTTCAGCATCTCTGAGCCCTCAGACCGCCTGCAAGTGTGAGGACAGTGCGAGGATGGAAGAAGGAGGGAAAGAGAACAGGAGGGAGATGGGGAGAGGGACTGGGGAGATAAATGCCTTGCCCTGAACTAAGGGGCCTTAATGGTGGGATTTCAATTACTATGAAAAGGGAAGTTCTGACGGGAAGAGGCTTTCTTTGTTGCCCTCACATAATAGCAGGTGGGAGGACTAGTCATGGAGCAAATGATTTCTAAACAAATGGGAGTAGAAATGGGATGTGCAGAGAGCAGTCTTCCTCAGAGAGGACCCAATGGACTAGGGATGGGACAGGCAGCCCCCAGCTGAGGGCGTGGGTGTAGCATGGGTGCAAGCCCGGCAAGAGCCAGAGGGGGGGGATGTGAATGAGAGAGGCACGAACTGACAGAGAAGCCAGTGAGCGAGGGCAGGAAGAGGGCAAGCCGGACAAGGCCTGCAGGGGACCCTTAGTCTGCCTTGCCCATTTCTGCTGAGCACAGGAGCTGGCTCCTGCTACCTCAGAGCCTCCTCCAATTCCAAGAACATGCAGACAGGTGAGGGCTTCTTGGGGTTTCCAGGCTGTGAGGAGTGTGGGAGCTCAGCCTCCTCCCACTCTCTGACCCTAGGCCCCCGCCATTCTGTTTTGTGAGGGTTCAGTGAGTGCTTACCCTGGCCTCCCCACAGCCCGACCTCCCTGCCTCTTTCACTCTTGTTCCTGTGAACCCTTGAGGGTAGAGTAGTCTGTCTGATCCCATTAGGCAGGATGCCCCTGGAAGGCGGAGTGCTGCGCGGGCCTGGCTGCCTGCCACGTCCTCTTCCAACCATGTTGTCTGACAAGGTCCAGGACGTGGAAAGAAGGAATTCAAGGAATCCATCTTCCTGGAAGAGAACGTGGCATACAAAAGGGGGGCGGTAATTTTCCTGGGATTGCTCTTAATAATTCCTTGTTGATATTATTCATGGTCTTGCTTTGCACCCTGATTCACATAAGAACAGGCCATGAGGAAAGAGAGGCTCGAAGCCAGTCAATGATTGATTTTGAGGGAAATTCTGAAGGGACAACTAGTTCTCCCCAGACTATTGGATCATGCCCAAATCGTGTAAACAAGGTGTTTATAAACCTGAGTAAGAAATTATCCTCGATTGTTCCCATGAAAGAATTCATGAATCAGTCATAACAGGCTGAATTGTTGGTAGACTTTCCCATGCCTGTTCCTTACCCACAGATACAAAGGGTCTTCCAAGAAAACAAGAAAAAAACTATATAGACCCCTACCCATGGCCCAGGGATACCCCTGGGTAGCATATTGGATTAATGGTAAATTGTGGTATCCCCAAAGAGGAGCTAATAGTCTCCAGAGGGTTCCAGATCCCACATTGCCTTATACAGGGGCATATTATGAACATGGCATTAGAATGGTCAATAAGGTTGGAGTTCAAGTGCCTTATAATAGTCTAAATTTCATGGAAAGGTTAGCTGAAAGCAGACCTCCCTGGTGTTTATTTAATAAGGAACAAAACAGGTCACTACTCCGCCAGCTTGTCAAAGGATTTTGCCCACATTTCCCCTTATCATGCAGCAGCTTCAAAAAGTAACTTTCTGAATTAACCAAATAGAAATAGAATAAGACATGAGAAAGTCAAGAATGGCCTATATCCTATAAAATTTAATAAAACTGTCTATCACCTTTTAAGTCAAAAGGTTTATTGTGGCTAGATTTCCTCTCTATCTCTCCTTATGTATTTGTTTTGGTGATCAAAAGGTGGTGGGATTGTTATATATTTATATTTTAGGTTTATTGATTTGCATAATTCCAATAAAGTTGTATAAAATAATTTCTTAACCAGAGAATAAAATCCCCTCTAGTGAAATAGCCCCTGAATGTCTAAAAGTTGTTGAAGTAACAGCCCCTCCTTTACCTTGAATAGGAATATATATCAATTAGAATTAGACAGGCAAAGAAATAAGAAAAGCTGGTTAGCTATTACAAACCAAACATGCAGAAATAATCACCAGAGACCTCTATCCAATCGAGCGTATCCTTTTGCCCCATGACAAATTCTGAGAACTTTAATAAATAATAAGACATTCAAACTCTGTACATACAGCTATTTCTAATTTTTTGCATTTAATAGGTTACTAGATTAGCATGACTAGATGTTTGGGTAAAAAACTTCCTGCTTCACCTAATCGCAAATGTTAATCACTGCCAAAAATGAAAATATAAAACTCTGTTTGTACTTGCAATAAACGGAACAGAGCTTCACCGTCCTCTGAGTCGTGTTGTCGTCTGTTACCCATCGCCGACGCCTTACCCACCCTCAGGAGACCCTTGACCCAGCTGCGGCCGGACCGTAGCAGCTGCCGACACTGTGAGGAGGCCCATGCTCCCTCCTCCCGCACACACAGCCCAGGGCCTGGACTTAGGTCTCCTCCAGCTCCAGGAAGGTCAGCAGAGGGTTTTGTCCAGTGACAACCACAAGACAGCCTAGGGGATGCTCAAGAAGAACCCAGCACGACAGCTGCAATAGCACTGCCGAGCCCTGGGCCTGCGCCCTTCCCTGCCCTCGCCTTCCTAACCCCCCACCCTGTCTTCTCTCTTCCATGAGACACTGCCCACATCGCCCACTGTACAGGTTTTCTGTGCTTCATTCTTATTTTGCAAAGGAGGCCTCATGGAAATTGCTCCAAAACCAAACTCTCCGATGGTCGTTCTGCCTGTAAATCTTCTCCACAGGCCAGTGCCAGGACAGGGGGCAGGGTGGTGCTGACACCCTGCTCAGGCCTCCTCGACGGCCTGCTCACAGAGCCTCCTGGTGTTTCCCTGAACGCCCCACAACTAAGCAGGATGAGATCTGTGCTCTTCGGTTTTTTAAAGAATGAGTTACCATTTATTGACCTGGCCTACCTATCAAGTGCCGAGTGCTTTAAAATGGTCACCCTTTGAAACATTTATTGTTATTTTTGGATGGTGGTGGTGGGGGCGTTCTTCATTACACAGCAGAGGAGACAGGCTCAGAGACACAAACCTGTTCGAAGTCACACAGCAGTGCCAGGCCTGGAATGAAGTCGCCCTGCCCTCTATTGTCACACCTTCCATCTCCAAGGTGAGGAGGGGTAGAGGCACAGGTGCCAGACACAGCTGCGGTTGAGCCATGGCACCTCCTGAGGTCTCAGGTAACAGCCCAGAGGCCCTGCCCATCCAGCTGGATGCCACATTCTCCTTAAAGCCCAGAGGCTGGACTTAGTGCTTGGTCCCTCCTAGTGTGCAGGACCCCACCCTTGCCCAGAGGGCAGAGCTTGAACATTGCGTAGGAGCTGGTGCTTTTATGAAGCTGCGGTGAAGAGGTAGAGGACACCCCCTCCAAAGAAGGACTGGAGAGGCTGTGAACCCCAAGACCTTTAAAGATCAGTAAGAAGCAGGAAGATAAGCAGTTCATTGGGAATTTTTATTTTTATTTTTTTAAATAGAGTTTATTTATTTACTTTTAGAGGGGGAAGGGAGGGAGGCAGGGAAGAAGAGAAACATCAGTCAGTTGCCTCTTGCACATGCCTCGACTGGGGACTGAACCTGCAACTCAGACATGTGTCCTGACCAGGAATTGAACTGGTGGCCTTTTGGTTTGCAGGGACAATGCCCAACTAAGACACACATGTCAGGGCTGGAATTTTTCTTTTCACCGAACTGAGTGAGGAAATCCAGCTATGGAATCCAGAGAGTTCTACAGAAACAAAACAGAAATTGGCTAGGCCCTGGGCCCTCAGCTCAGAGAAGTCCTGGAGCCTCCTGAGCTACTGCTCGGTGCCAGCTTCATGCTTGGTACTTGTTCCTTGCACAGCATCACTCAGCTCCCAAGAGCCAGAGCCCACAGTGGCAGCACCTGCCTTGCCCAAGGAGGGATGTGGGGTTGACTATGAGGGTCCTGGGAGACCAAGCTGGAAAGATCTTAAAAATCACTCAATTCATCCCCATTTTATAGATGATGAAATGAAGCCTGGAAAGAGCAGTGCTTTTCAAGGAGAATAAATGTGGAGACTCTCACTCAGACTTCCTATCTGCTGGGGGTGCCTGCCTAAAGCCCTCTCTAAGCATATCTTAGTGTTGGTGTCTAGAGAGGCTAGGCACCAGGGGGCTGGTCCCTGTGTGTGTCTGTGTGTGCCAGGATGCATCCGTGGTGCACAACTCTGCACGTGCCAAGGCCTCTGCCTCTCTCTCTGGGTATCTGTATGGGTGCACCTATGTGTAGGAATTTTGGTCCATGGCCTATTCCTACAATCTTGGGAGGCTTCCACAGGCTGAGTAGGGAGGCTGAGTCCTGAGGGGGTAGGGGGAGGAATGGGGACTTTGCTCCTAGAGGAGAGAGAGAGAAGCCAGAAGGTAGGCTGGGTTGGAGAAGGGCCCTAGGTCTGGCCTGGCGCAGGGGAACAAAGCCAAGGTGGAGTATGGGCCCAGGGAAGTTGAGGCATGCTTTTCAAGCTCACGTGGCCCAGCCCTCTGGTCACACCTATAAGAACTCCCAGGGGAAGTAATCACATGATGTGGCACTTCTCAGCTGACTGCTTGAGGTCCCCCAGTGTGGCCTGGGCCTTGTTCTTGAGGGAGCCAAGGTCTAAGCCAGGAAGGCTGGCCAGCTGCCCGAGGACTGAGGCCCGCTCTTCTTCCTCTGTGTCCTCCTCAATCATCTTGGCCAGCTCCCGGGGCAACTCCACGTCTCCACCTGCCATCTGGATCTGGCTCTCATCTGTCTCGTTCTGAAGAGAAGGGAGAGTTGGGCTGCGGTGGGAGGTGTATGGGGACCCAAGCCAAGGGGCTAGGGAGGAGGCCTGGGCTGGGTTCCAGGGTCCTAGATGCTAAGACCCATGCTCCTGTGAGCTCACCCACACACCTCAGGATCAAGCTTTTGACATTCAGACTTTTATGCCACCTTACTTCACTCTGAAATATTGAAGTTAAGATATTAACAGAATGAGTAAGGGCAAAATGAAAACACCTAGGAGTCAAATTGTTACGGCCAGTCATATGTTGACTATTGTTAACTACACTGAGGACATTACCAATAATAGTGATGGGTACCATTCATCAAACACCTATTATATGGCTGCCATTGAGCTGAGTGCCCTTAATTCTCACAATTATTGCTTTTTCCATTTTACAAATAAGGAAATTGAGGCTCAGACAATTTAAATAAATAACTTTCCCATGGTGGTACAATTTGGAGTGGGAGAGCTAGATTTCAACCTGTGTCACTGATACCAACATTTGTGATCTCTTTGCAAGGTGCCTACTGCTTGTTGTCACCCTTTCCTATCCCTTGAGGGTCACTTTATGTCCTACTCAATTACAGCCAGGTCTTCCTTCTCCTGCTGGACTCAGAGTTCCCTGATAGCTGCAGCTGTAGCTCTTGTATGCTTAATGCAAACGTTTGAAGAATGACTCCATTCCTAGCTATGTTTAACTCAGTTACCTCCCAGAAAGGCAGGCTTTCTGGACGTGTTCTCCCTTTGAGAGACTTCCAAAAGACTTGTGTCCTGTGGAGAGTCAGAGGCAGCCAAAAGCTCAGAAAACATTCGTTGGATGAGTGGTTATGATATTTACATATCTGGTCTTCCAACTGAAGTGGAAGATCGAGGTCGGTATACTATATAGCACTGTATTTCTGTTCCTGTCCAGGGTCTATTGTAGTTCTGGGCACTGAAAGTGGCCCGTGCCCCAGTTGTCTTCTCAGGCAACAGGAATTGAACACCTACAGCACATCCGGTGCTGCAGTGCCTAGGGAAAATATCCTTCTGGCTGCCTGACCAACCAAGGAGTTACTTTGCTCTGCTGACAGACCCATGCCCTGGAAAGCAGCCAGGGGTCTTGGAGCAGGCTCAGTATTCACAAGCTTAAGCTCCATCACTCACTGGCTTTATGATCTTAGCCAAGTCCATCAATCTATATTAGTCTCAGTTTCCTTATTTGTAGATGTGGGTGACAGCTCCCTGGCAGAATTACTGAGGGGTTAGGTCGGTAAGGTAGGTCAAGTGCCTGGCACACAGAGTGCTGCCTTCTTCTGCCCATCCTGCCCTCCCCGAGTGTTTAGAAGCCCCAAGAGCCCTCACTCCCATGGAAAAATTTGTTGCCTTCCAACTCTTCATCTGCCTGGGCCTGACTCACATTGGGAGAGTACGGGCTGGAGAACAGAAGGGGCCTGGAGTGGCTCCAGAAACACAAACCTATCAGTTTTAGGGACTGGGCTACCCCTCCTCACCAAGAACAAACAGTCTAACCAAGCCCTCCATCAGTCTTAGGAGCTGAGAGTTATGACGCAGAGTGGGACAAAGGAGTCCGGGCCTGAGGCTCAGGGGCCAGATATACCTTGCAGCGCTGGCTCCTGAGCTTACCTTGGGCAGTTGGTATTTGTCTCGAAAGTGGCTCCGCAGCGTGGCCCGCTCTGCCTTCCTCTGCGTGAACTGTGCGTCCCGCTCCATCCTGCGGGGGCACCGGGGTGGAGTCATTGCCAGCACTAAGGGGATGGGCTCCTGTGGGCCTGTGTGTCAGGAAGGTGCTGGGACCTAGCAGATGCTGTTGGTCTTTGCGTTCTGTCCCCAGTCACAGCACCCTTTCCAGCCCCCACATCCGCCTCTGGGCTGAGCTATGTGAAGAGAGGATCAGTCTGCCTGACTGCGGAGCATGGGCCTCTCTGCCTCAGACTCAGTCTGTCTTCCTCCTCCCAGACAGGCTGTTTGGAGTGGGGGTGAAGCATTGGAAACAGGCTTGGGTTCGAGTATGGCTCCATTACTACTTCTGGTGTGTCTTTGGGTAAGTCACTTACCTTCCTCTTTTGTAGAATGAGGATAATATTTTGCAACTCATAAAAATGTTATAAAGATTAAGTGAAATAATTATAGCTAACATTTAATGATTTACAATGTTCCAGGTGCTATGCTAAGCAGTTTACTTGCGTTAATTTGAGTAATTTAATCCTCATAAATATATAAGGCATGTCTTATAATTACCACCCCCATTTTACAGAAGAGGAAACCAAGGCATAGAAAGGTTAAGTAACTTGCCTAAAATCACCCAGCTAAAAAGAAGCAAAGCCAGGATCTGACCCAAGGAGCTCTGGAGTCCAGCCTCTAACTCCACTCTAGGTGTCTCTTTGCCCCAGCATTGTCCGCATGCAAGTGACCTCAACATCTCTGAATGCCCCAATCTCAGGATCTGTCTCCCTGATGCTGAGCCCCCTCAGCTGCACCGCTTTCCTCAGAGCCTCAGGCTCAGAGGAGCTCCATTTGGAAGACACAGATGTTGGGACCAGATCGGATTAAAGGATTACTTGTTTCCGCAGAAATGCACGTGCCCTCAGCGGACCCCAGGCTCCTTCTGCCCCTGCCCCACTTCCTTGGGCCGAATGTGAAGCTGGGGTGGGGTCCTGGGTTTGAAATGTTGTGGCTGGGGGTGGGGAGCGCAGCCTAGAAGTGCACATCCCAGCATCTAGAAAAGTGGGGGGGGGGCAGGGCTTAGGGTCTTAGGCTGCCTAGAGGCGGGCCCGGCGGCTTAGGGGTGGGAGCTGGGGAGAGGGCCACTGGAGCTGGGAAAGGGTCCCACTCACTTCTCTTCCACAAGTTGCTTCTGATACTCCTCATACTCCTCTCGGCTCATGCCCTGCGCTTGGGCTGCTGACTTGTCCCCGTCCCCCTTGTCTTCGCCGCCCCCTAGGCTCCCGGTGAGGTCCTTCAGCTGGCCTCCCACTATGGTCTTCACCATGAACGCCATCGTCTTCGCTGCCCCGGAACCGGGCGCCGGGCGCCTCCTCGCCCACTTCAGAACCAGGGCTCGCGGACAGCTCCCGCCGCCAGCCGCCAGCTCTCCACCCCAGGCCCCGCCCCGACCTCGCAACCCCCTCCGCACAGGGCAGGGGGCGTGCACGGGGCTGAGAAGGCTGGACCACGTGCCTGCTCGGCTCTCCCTCCTCTCCCACGTGCCTCCTTCCGCGCCAGACTCTGTCCTGGACCGCAGACCACGGATTAGGGGCTCGGGAGGTGGGATCGCTTGCAGGGGAGCGGGATGTGCTGATACGTGTCCCAGGAACCCTGATCCCTACTCTGCCCGGAGAGTAGCGAGGAGGGGCAAAACTCCAGCCCTGGGCCATCCCCATCCTTCTCCCCGGCCAGCTGCCCAGCGGCGCTTGAAGAGCTTCACCCCGGGAAAGGGAGGGAGATCAAAGAACGGGGAATGCCAATTATGGCCCCGTGGGTTGCCTCAAAGAGTTCTCCATCACAGGCCTGCCCCTGTGACCCCTGGAGCTGAAAGGAGTTGGGAGAGAGAGTTGTTCACGGTGTTGCCGGTTGGATTGACCCAAGACAGGCACCTGGAGACACCTGTCCTTGTTCTGAAGAATGTGGGGACGGTTGTCCAGGGCTCAAGGTCTGCGGGGTATCCAGTCTTTTTGTGGTCAAGGCAGCCCTTGGCCTCCTTGCCTGCCCGAAGCCAGCTCCCAGCTACCTCTCCAGAAGAGGTAGAAGCCTTCAGAGAAATAAAGGCAAACATGGAAGGTAAATAAGTGTATAAAAGCATGGGCAGAGGGAAATCACCTTTGATAAGGTTGCAGCTTCACCAAAAGCTGGGGTGTGGGTAGAAGCTTGGCACCAAGAGGGAAGTGGCCTCACTCTCCGCCTCCCGGACACCCTCCACTTCCCAGGGATGAGAAGTGAGCACTCCTTCAGGGAAGGGAGTCCCTCCTCTGAACCCCCAGGCCCTAAGGATGCATGGGGCAGGACTAAGGGGAAAGCTTCCTGTGGCCAGACAGTCCTAAAGGCTCTTGTCCAGCCTGTTCCTAGGGAGAGAAGAAGATTACTTGGGCCTCTCCCTTCTGGGCTTCAGAGAACAGGCTTGCTACACTTACTACATCCACTGCACCACAGCATCCTCTGTTCTGGGATCTACTACGGCTCCTTTGGCCTGCCCTATCAGGACCACACTTTCCCCCTGGCACTCAAGGTCTGTCCAGGTGGCTCCAGCCTTATGGCCACCATTGCATTCCATGCGACACACAAGCCTGCCATCATTCCACCTCATATGCTGGCTGTTCTTCCCTGGTGTGGTCCCCTCTTCAACTCCACTCTTAAAGCTCAGCACACGCCCTGCTCCTCTAGGACCCCTTGCCTATGCTGATTATTCTTGTTTTGACATTCCATCAAGAACTATCAATCTCATTTCTGAGCTCTTTAGCACACCCTGCATCTCTAAATGTTTCATTCATTCAAAAAACGCCCACCAGGTAGAAACAGTGACCTCCCCCCAATCTTTGTGGTTCTTTTTGCCCATTTTTGCAAACTGATCCCACTCTTTGCTCTGACAGTACTGAACTTGCCACTTTTTCTCCAAAATATTGTTTTTCTTTCATTCTTCCATGCCTTTTCTCATGTTGTTTTCTCTGTAGTCATGCCTTTACTCATCAGGTTGGAAAACTAGTTGCCTTGATGACCCGTGTCAAATGTCCCTTCTGGGTTGATTCTCTGATTTCTCCAAGCTGAGTCAAGTGTATTTTCTTGTACTGTTACAGCCCCTGAGCTTCCTACCATCATGGCACTGACCACATAGGGTGTGACTAGCATATGCTTGTCAGTTTCTCACATTAGAGAGTGATTTCTGTGAGGGCAGGACCCAGATGGGATCAGTTGAACAAATGGTTAGCAGTGCTTATTGAAAAAATGGGCCCTGCTCATTGCTAGCTGGTAGACCAGGCAGGTGGAGCTGGGCCTTAATGTTCCTTCTCACAAATCAAATGACTATGCCCCAGAACCAAGCCAGGTAGGTGTGGAAAGTCCTGCCCATAGGGAAGGCCTACCTGATGTGCATGTAGAAGAAACCTACAATTTAGATAAGGAGGAAGAACAGGAAGATGCTAGGCTGCAGGTGCAAGGAGGCCCCTGAGGGCTGGCCAGGTAGGTAGGGGTCCTTAGCTGCTGCTTTTTGAAAGGAAAAGTTCTAAGGTCCTGGATCAGCTTCTTACTCAGAGGGAGGGAGAGGACCTGGAATCTGGGACATTGTGGGCTCTGTTTTCTTATTTCAGGCTTTGGGGCGCTCTGGTTGTCATCCAGGGCACCTGGAGAGAGGGCAGAGAACAAAGTTGCCTTCCCTGCCTCAGCTTCCATGTCTCCATCTGTGGGAACAGCTGGGAAGCCCCGGGGCCTAGGATCATCATGGGGCCAAAGTTTCTTGAGATGAGAGAGAAAAAGAAAAGCAAAAGACAGGCTGGTGGTAAAGGCAAGAAAAAGAGCAAGATGGGGCAGAGGTATGGAGAAGAGCAGGCTGCTCTGAGTGACCCTGGGCACAGCCCACTCCCATTTATCTTCTAGTCATTGAAGGAGTTCACTAAGTGGTCTGTCCCCAGGGCCTTGCTGGCGCTGAGAGTCTGTGGGATTCTTCAGAGAGCAGAGAGAGTAGAGGGAAGATGAGATGTGTCCCTGTGTGCACATGTGCACGCACACCCAAATATAGACATAGGTGTGCCTTCCAGGGTCCCAGGAGAGGAGGGCCTAGGGCTGCAGAAGCACTGGAAAAAGGGGCTGAGCCCAGATCTCAGGGGTGGAACCCCCATGGTGTTGCTTCTCTACCACTGGGCCCCAAAGGTTTTTCTTCAGGAGGCTCAGGCCTGAGCCAACTCTAAGAAAGGATGCTTGATGCCCACAGGCAGATAGAAGACCTGGGCTCTTGAAGCTATGTGAGTTGCTGCATGCCTGGTGGGGAGTGGAAGCCAAGGAAGAGGACTCATTCCTTTTTTTCCGGTTGCACCCAAACTGCCTAACCATTTCTCATAATTCCCAGAGGTAGCATCTGGGTGGGGAACAGGCATCATCCATAGGACCCCTTCTTGGAGACTGTTCTCACCCCAAACCTCTTTCCTGGATCCTGAGACAGCTCTAGCTCAAAGATCTCCCTGAAGATTTCTGTGTTAACCTCAAGCTCCCCAGGCTCTGCCTTTCACTCCCAGCTCCCAGGGTACTCAGCTCTCCTCCCTCACCCCCTCCTTCCACTCCCAGTCTAGATGTGGGGACAGGGCTTGGTCTACAGCCACCGCACTCATACTGAAGCTTCCCTCCTTCCTGGCATGAAGGTGACCCCCTGCCCCCGGGGGTAGCTTCAGATACCTGTCCTAGAGTGGGATGCTGGGAGACAGGAGGGGGCAAAGGAAGTCAGAGACCCCCTACCACAACTAGGTCTTGGTTTTACTCCTTCCAAGAACCCCACCAAAATGTCCCCTCCTTCCAGGAGCCTAGATTTACTAACCCTCTCTGGGTGGGAATGTTGAGTGGGGGACCCTCATGCTTTTAAATGCGAGTTTTCAAAACTTTAAAGTCGATTCAATTAAATTCAGGTCAACTCGATAAACCTAACTCTAACCCCAGCTCCTCTCTGTGTGCCAGGCTTTGGGTTGGGTGCTCAGGAAAGGACGGGAGGGATCACGGGTGGACAGACAAAGTCTGGGCAGAGAAGCAAGTGGTGAGTGGGGCTTCTTTTCCCTCCTCCCTCGTGACCCCTCCTAGCCCTGTGCCCTCTCCGCATATCTTGCAGGTCTTGGGGCAAAGTCCACTGTCCATGGCTCAGGGTGCTTAGCAGAGTCCTGAAGAAAAGCAAGCCCCTTCTCTGGGGCCTGGGGCACAGCCCCTCTGTTGTCGGAGTCCACCTTCCCCAGGGCACTGCACGCTTCTTTCTTCTAGAGGCCTTACCAGATTACTGGGCCCCCTGTTTATGGACACATTGAGTTTATCTGACCCCTGTCCATTTGACTTCTGGATTCCCCCTGCTCTCAAACTCCTCTCCCTGAGGGTGGTCCCTGCCCCCCACAGAGACTGGCCACTGCTGCGGTTTCTGAGAACCCCTCCACTTTCCAGAAGTGGTTCTGCCCCTGAAGGAGGCCGAGGCCCAATTCAGTCCTCTCCTCTCCACTCCCCCAGGGCACAGTTCAAGCTGTGGCCAGTAACAGCTAACTCCCAGTGCTTGGGCCCCTGCCTTGCTGAGCAGCCTAGAGAAATGGCCTCTTTGGGGTGAATAGAATCTGGCAGGAAGTAGGATTAGAGAAACCTAGCCTTAGAGTGTGGTGCCCCACCCTTCCCCAGTCCAGTAGACCAGCCTCAGTTGCTCTGATCTGAGGACACAAGGTTCAGACTTCAAACTACCAGAGCTCAGCAAATACCACAGGAGTTGCTGGCCTCTTCTGCCCAGCATCTACCATCCTGACTGAATTCAACTCTCAGGCCTGAGGCTGGGCATGCCATGGGGCATGATTCCCTGGGGAGAAACCAGATGGCAGAGGAGGAGATGAAACGAGGACTCCGGTGCATCTGAGCATTAAGCAAGCTGTGTGTGAATCAAGTCACATGGGGAGCTACATGCAAATTGGCACCCAGTCTACTTCTGTCACTTGTCTATAGACCCACATCAAAATACCTGGCATCTCCTCCTTCTGGCCCCAGCTGTGAGGCTCCCTGGGCATTTGCTTGTGCAGAACTACCCTCCAGCACAATGCCCTGCCTGGCGGGTCTGCCCTGTCCTGTGACCTGCAGCATTTCGCCATTGCCCTTCTTTTCCTCCAGACTTTGGGGGACAGTCATTCCCAAGTGCAGTGCTTGCTCTTCTTTCTGGACACAGGGAGCCCACTGGTGCAGTGTATAGGGAGCACAGCTTCTCCAGGCTGCATGGCTGTGCCAGGGGCCAATCACCCAGCCTCCCTCAGGCCTGGCCTGGCCTGGGAACCCCAGCTGCTCTTCCAATTGCCTGGGCCAACTGCTCAGAGACACCATGCAGGATCTGGTTGTGTCTGATCAGTGTCTCCTCCAGGTCAAAAATTCTTTCCCCTGGGGACTGGTGCAGGGCTGGACAGCCAGCTAGCTGGGCTGAGGCAATAGATGGTATCTATTGTGGGCTTCTTGGAGGGGGGCGGGCAGAAAGGCCTGCCTTCTGCCTCCAAGACTCCCCTGGAAAGAAGTGTCCGGGTGGTGAGGTAGGGATAAGAGAGAGCACCTGGGTCCCAGAGACTGCTTAGATATAGCCCCCATCTCCTCATTGGTCAGAGGACTCCTGATTTGAAGAAAAGAGGATCCTATGATGCTCAAAGTGGCCCCTGCCCACCTGCCTGCTCCCTGGGCCCCTACTCTCTTTGAGCTCAGCTTTGGAATCATGTCTTCTCTGGTGCCTAGGGCCAGTCTCGCCCACAGCTGTTCCAGCTGCCTCACCAGGCAGAGCTGCTTTATCTCCAGGAAGGGCTTCAGTGGAGCCTGGAGGAGAAAGACAAAACTTGGGCCTGAAACCTATGGGAGATCTGGGGACGAGGGGAGCCTTCTCACAGGGTCTCCCACAAACCAGTCCCCCTCCCTGGCCACACGCTCACCTCAGCCAGGGAAGAGCCCTGGTTCTTTCTCAGCTCAGCCATGGGCCCTGCAGTCCCTGGGCCTGCCTCCTCAGGCCGCAGGCCTTTGTCTGCGCCACTCCTCCCTGCCCCCTGGCTGGCTCAGACCTCTTCTCTGTGCTCCCACAGCCTCCCACAGCCTGGAAGGTCTTTGAGGACAAGGCCTGGCTCTGGGTCACCTCTGCCCCCAACCCAGCCCAGCACAGGGTCTGGCAAAGCTCAAAGAGCAGGTAGAGATGATGGTTGGCGTGGCAGGTCCGATGGTACCCAGGAGGGAAGGGGTCTCCAGGGTGCCTGTCCCCTAGCCCTCCCCCAGGGCAGGTCCAGGGGTGACATCACTTCTGGACCTGGGTGGCTCAAACTGAAGGTCAGAAAGGAGAAGACACCATGGTCATCTGGAAAGGAGGATAGAGAAGGGAAGGGAAGGCCTGCCCCCGCCCATCAGCCCACTCACTCAGCCCTCATCCCCCAGACTCCATTTTATTTCAGACAGGCAAGAGGTCTGCTTGGCCTTAGGCAGCTTTGAGCCTTACCTTACTTACTTCATAAGAAAGGTGTGAGGGTCAGACAAGCAGATGGGTGGGCTATGGGAGCTGCCTCCCTTGAGCCAGAGGTGGGCCCCCAGTGAGTAGGAAAATTGGACAACCTTGAACTAGAGGCCTGGGGGCAGACTGAGCAACAACCTTGGGCCCCCAGGGTTCTACTGACATGAGTGACCATGTGGTGGCCCTCTCTTGAGCATGGCTCTGACCGTGTCGTGCCTTGCAGGGCCATGCATCAGGCACTCCTCAGAAACCTTCCATGACTCCCCAGTGCCCAGAGTCCAAAGACGGAAGTCTTGGCACTCATGAACACCCACTGTCTGCACCAGCTGTGGGTCCGTCCATGACTCTCCATTACATCTTTGCTCCATTTCCCGAAAGGTCCCTCATCGCTGTCCCTCTTCCACCTGCCCCACAGCTCCAGCTAGAGGCACTTAGGAGGCTAACACTGGAATAAAAGTTTCTCATGCCTTATCCTATTTGAGAATTTTGACGACTCTTCAAAGCAGACAGGAGAGGACTCGTGACTTGCCCAGGTCACACAGTAAGGAATGGCTGGCCCCACACCCAGTGCTTCCTAGAAGGTGTGTGCGCTCAGGATGATTCATGAAGTATCGTTCCTTTGCTCTTGCCTGCCCATAAGGCCCTCGCCTGCCAGGGTTCTGGTGGCTGCTGAGATCCTAAAGAAACTTCCAGGGGCAAAAAGCAGGGGTTCCACATTGACACAGACCAAATCCAGGCCTCTGGGAGAGACACCGCTGTTCAAGGATGCCGGAGGGGCACAGAGCCCCTCCTCTGTCCTGCCCCCAGCACGGGAAATTGGCCCCAGCTCTGAGTCTTGGGCTCCCCTGGCCCTAGAGCCGGGGCAGGGTCTCAGAATGGCATGGAGCCTTTTGCATCCTGGGCTCATGTGAGCCCTCACAGTCATGTGCTTTGGGCCACTTAGGACTCTGTGTAGAGAGGAGGATCCTGTGTATGTGCTGCCCAGATGTTCCAGGGACCCTTTGTGCTGTCACAGGCATGAGCCTCCTAAGACCAGGGGCAACAGACCGCACAGAACCTATGTAGTTCTGAGCCCTGTAACCTGCACACCCCGCCCACTCACGTGACCTGCAAAAACAAAAGAGGCTGGGCATGAGTAGAGCTTGCTCACGGGCAGACTTTGCCCCAGTGGGTGATCTGCGCTCTGAAGCCAGTTCCGGAAGTCCTGGTAACAAGAGCCCAGCACCCGGCTGGCTCCATCTCTGTGGAGACTTGGAGTCCAGCCGGGCCACAGTGACCCAGGGCCTGGACAGTGAGGATGGCCCCAGAGGCCATTTTGCCCAGGCTTCCAGTGCCACTTCTCCTCAACTAGATGGCTTGCTGTGGGCCCATCCCTGGGGTCCAGCTTGAATCTCCCTTGCTGCAGTCTGTTCCCTTGGCAGAAGAGAGGGGCGGGAGAACAAGCCTGCCTGGCATAGGGCTGGTACTTGGAGTTTACAGAAGAGGTCAAGGGTCTTTCTGTGACTCTTCCCAGGCAGGACCAAGGCAGGACCCAGAGTGGGGTTTTGCCTTGAATCCCCCAGCGCTACCACCTCTTCCTACTGGTCATCTCTCCTTCCCCCTTCCTTAAACTCCAAGTTCCCCTGTGCCGCTGGGTCAGCCATCTCTTTCCCGTCCCTCTGCCAAGCTTGGACTGTGGCAGGAAAGACTCAGGACAGACGACACGAGGTGCGTCCCAGTGGGTGAGGACAATATGACCAGCCCGTCTGCCGTGCAGGGCCATGCGGCGGGCTCTGGGGAGTCAGGGGAAGGGCGCTGACCTCGAGAGTTCCTGAGTTTCTCTGAGCACACGGCCACTGCGCACGCAGAGCGCCCGTCTCCGCCCCTTCATTCCAGAGGGCAGCAGTGCAGGGCAGGGACACCGGAGCAGAGCGACCACCTGTGTGTGCCTCCCGGCTGTGACCTGGCCTGCCTAAATGCCCACTTCTTCATTTTCAAATGAGGATAATAATTGAAACTACCTCATAACATTGTTCCAAGGATTAACTAAGACAATGAATGTGGACTGCTTGACACGGTGGCACACAGAAAGCTCCACTCCATAAATGTCAGTCAGCAATTATCCTAATTGTTATGAGCTAAGGGGTGTTTGCAGAGACACTGAGGAGCGCACCCAGCCAGTAAGGAGGCAGTGGGTGGGGAGGGAGAGGCGGGCGCCTCGTCTGGAGAAAGGGAAGGGCGTGGCAGGAAGCGGGCTGGGGGATGGGTGTGGACCCTCCACAGGCAAGCCTGGCCCCAAAGCTCTGGTAGGTACGCAGCTGTGGAACCTCAGGCAAGTTGCGTCACCTCTCTGGAACTCGGTATGTCCACCTGTAATTGGGAACTAATGTTCCCCATTTGTCACGAGTGTCGGGCATGAAAGAGCGATGTGAATGAAGGCACTGACCACAGGCCTCACCTGCATCATTTCACCGCCCCCACTGATCTGCCACTGTTAGGGTGACTGAATGGAGGACTCCCGGGGGTGGCTCCCAGAGGAGGCATAGTTGGGACTGAGGGGGAGGGGGTCCCAGGGAGGCACTAACTCTGATGAGCAAGGAGGGCACGGCCTTAGGAGGGGCGGGCTCCTTGTCAGAGGCTGGGGCAGGGGCCAGGGTGGACAGTGTGTATGCAGTGCAGGAGCTGGGGGAGGCTTAGGTCCTTCCCGAAGCAGCTCGGAGAGGTGTGCTCTTAACTGGCTAGCACGTGGATGGCAGGGCTGTCTCCATGGGAGGTGACAAGCAGCCTGAGCTGCAGGCACCAGGAGAAGGGTGCGGGTGTGGGCAGGGGGGAGGCAGGAGACACTACTCACCTGGGTATCCTGGGTTGAGGAATTGAAGAGGATCCCGATGCCTTTCCTTCAGAAAGGCCTCTCCAGGACACAGCCAACTTGGCCCCTGCCTGGGGAGGACCACACAGCCTGCGGGGCCCAGCTGCTCAAGTTCCCCATGGGACCCTGGGTCCCTGGGGTCCCCACCCCACTTCCTGACCCATCCTGTCTGCTGGGCCTTGGTGGGGGCCACTCACCGTGCCCTGGGCTCCCTAGTGCCCTAGCCTGGTCACCCTCATCTGCATGTCCACCTCCCAGCTAGAAAAGAAGACGGGAGCCCTGCTCCACACCACACTGCTTCAGCTCCTCAAGGCTTAGGCCAGCACTCCCTGCAGGTCTGGGACAGCGTCTGTGGGCCAGGGCCACCCAGGGCCTGGGTCCCACCTTCCTCTCCGCCCTATTATTCCCTCTCATTGGCCTGGCTGGGCTCAGGGGAGAGGAAGCAGGTACTATCAAAGCCTGCCATCAAATGCTGGACTGGCTGGTCAGACACAGGAAGGGACCCACTGGAGAAGCAGGTACTGGAGTCCGGCGACGGATGGCAGTGAGCGCCAGACCGCCGCAGCACACCGCGCATGCTCTCTCACTCGAGCCCTACCTCAAGTCCGTGCAGTCTGTTTTTATCAGACCCTATTTCATAGATGAGGAAACTGAGGCTCAGAAAAATTTAAGGAAATAAGTGGATTGGAACTCAGCTCCATCTAAGTCCAAAGTCCAAACTTATTCCACCAGGAGGGAGCTCTGTGTCCAACCCTATCTGTTTCTCAGATGAGGAAGCCGAGGCTCTGTGAGGGCAAAGGACACGCCTGAGACCATAGAACACCGGAATGCACTTTGAGAGAACAGGCCGGTGGGGACTCCAGTGCACCTCGATGCGGCCGGGGCTTCCTGGTGCGGGATGCAGGGGAGCACTCCAGATGAGGAGAGCAGGAGAGCAAAGCTGGAGCCGGCCTGCAGAACTGCGAGGAAAGGGTGAAGGGTGGTGTGTGTGTGGAGAGAGAGTAACTGGTGGAGGTGGGGCACAAAGGAGGAAGGAAAGTGGAGAGAAACTAAGGCAGGGTTGGCAGGAACCAGGGGAAGGGAGATTAGAGGCCCCACCCCCGCTGACTCCCCACCCTTCCATCCTGCCAGCCTGGCACCTGGCCCAGAGCCAGTCCCTGCCAGGACTTTCC
Source organism: Tonatia bakeri (assembly GCA_004024845.1). Taxonomy (NCBI): domain Eukaryota; kingdom Metazoa; phylum Chordata; class Mammalia; order Chiroptera; family Phyllostomidae; genus Tonatia; species Tonatia bakeri. The sequence goes on along the minus strand of PVIA01004892.1, from coordinate 48,325 downwards.
AGAGACTGCTATTCCGGCCTGTTCGCTCAGCAAAGGCCAGGGCTGGAGGTGGGGAGGCTCAGAGGCTGCAAGGCCAGGAGTCTTGGGGGCCCTTGGCAGCCACCACTGCCTCTGAAGTGACTTGCGAGAGGCAAAGATTGCCCACTGTCTACTACACTTACACCTTCAGCCTTATGTGGGCTGTTCACAGGACCTTGCCCCAGACTGTGAGCGCCTTTGAGCCTGATGCAGCCCCTGTCTCAGAGCTGGACACAGGGGGACACAGGGGAAGAGTCCAATAAAAAGGTCAACAAATGAATAAAGGGACAACAAACACACACGGGGGACCTGCTCCCCCACAGGGTCTGTGACACCCCTGACGTGGCAAGGCCCACAAGAGTGAGTGTGGTGCAGGCCCTGCCTTCCTGGCCCGGAGGCAGAGCCGGCTTGGCGCTGTGAGGAGCAGGCCCTCCTGTCTGCTTCCTCGTGCCTCTGTGAGCAGGTTTGGGCCAAGACCTCAAGATAGTGCCTGTCACCTTAAAGCGACATTCGTTCTGGTCTCAGTCAGGAGTAGTGCTGTTTTTCAGAACTTACGTCTCACAGATACAGAAACATCTCACAGACACAGAACCACACAGCGGGTCTGCTTCTTCCCTTTGCTTTGCCTGCTAGGAGGCTCTGAACCAGATCCATGGCCCAACTCTAAGGGCAGGCAGGCCTATGTTTGGGCAAAAAGTTCCTGGAATCATTTAAAAAACTTTTTTGTTTAAATTGATTTTAGACAGGGGAAGGGGGAGAGAAAAACATCAGTTTGTTGCTGCACTTACTTATTCATGCATTCATTGGTTGATTCTTGTATGTGCCCTGACCGGGGATTGAACTTGCAACCTTGGTGCATTGGGACAATGCTCTAATCCACTCAGCTCCCCAGCCAGGGCTCCTGGACTCGTTTTATGCCTCAACCCCAACCCTAAGCCTCATTCTCATTATTTTATTTCTTAAATATTTTATTTATTTTTAGAGAGGGAGGCAGGGAGGGAGAAAGAGAGAGACGTTAGTCAGTTGCCCTTCACACACACACACCTCAACAGGAGGCAGGCCCACAGCCCAGGCGTGTGCCCTGACCACGAGCCACCCGCGACCTTTAGGTTGGCAGGATGACACCCAACCTGCTGAGCCACACCAGTCAGGGCTAGCTTCATTCTTACTCATTCCTACTTTAAGCTCTTTTCTATTGCATAGGTTTTTGTAAGTCCTCAAAAATCTTTTTCAACAAGATTTTGTAGAAGACAGACTCTGTGTGGGTCTGGGTTTGGAAGGCCCTGAACACAGACCTGTGGGCTAAGATGCTCTCACACCTGCACAGCTGGTGTCTCTCAGCAGAGTCGCCGGCTGTGAGGGCGCCCCACTCCAGGCCGCGCCTTGGTTCTCATAGACGGTCATAGGCCCAGCGGCGTGGAGCCAGGAGGCTAGAGGTTTGTGCTCGTCCAAATTGCCTTGTGTCTTTGAGTCTGGGACTCAGCACGAGTGTGTGTGTCCGTGGGTCCAGGATGCAGGGTAGGAGCCGTAGGAGGCCCCTAAGGAGAGGCAGAAGGAGTAGATAAGAGAAACCCTAGGGCAGAGAAGGAAAGAGACAGAGGAGAGAAACTGAGGCTGGTAGACAGAGTTGTGGTGTGGTGGGTGGAACAGAGGACAAGCCTGGGAGGGGTGCTAGACCCCTGGCACTGCCTGTGTGGGGGCAGTGTGGGGGGCCAGGAGCAAGAGGAGGGGAAGGCAGAGCTATGGGTCAGGGCCACTGACCACAAGCCCTGTAAAAAGATCTGGTGTCTGGGCCCAGGGTGGACGGTAGCTGGGAGGCCAAGGAGGGCTTGGGGAAGGACCCGGAGGGAAGGAGCCAGGCACTGACTGGTAGCTGGTTTGGGCACTGCACTCCCCTCCCCCTACGCAGACATCAGGCCCTGACCCCCCCTCACCTCCAGTGTGCCAGGGAGCGGCCTCGGCCCTTGGGCAGTCTGAGCCCTGCCCCTGCGCCTCAGTCCAGGGCACCTCTCCACTCCCCTCAGCTCCCCCAGCCGAGGGGCCTCGGGGACCACAGGGACAGTCCCACCCTGCAGCAGCCTTGGGCTCTCCTTTCAGCCCCAGACGGGCCTCCACAGGCCGCCTGCTGCCTCGGCCGCGAGTGTGTGCCTCCTGACGGCGTGGCCGCACCCACCTCGCCCTCCCCTGTCCTGCTCTCTCCACTGCCATGCTCAGCGCTCTACCAGATTCCCACAGGCTCATGCCTCCAAGTAGCCAGGTTTCCTCAGCAAATAAACTCTGTGAAAAATAGGAAGAGACAGAGAAAACAAATGCAGTGTGTGAACCTTGTCTGAAGCCTAATTTTAACCAGCCGACTGGGGGGAAGTGAGACAACTGGGGAAATTTAAGCAATGGATATTTGATTGAATGAAGGAATTATTAATTTTTTTGGAGTAATAACGGTATTGTGGTTACATTTTTAAAAAGTCTTTTGTCTTTTGGAGAAATGTACTGAAGTTTTCTGGATAAATCAATATAATGGTAGGATCTGCTTCCAAATACCGCAGAGCCGGGGGCGTGTGGGTGGCCTTGAACTGGTAACCGCTCGGATTAGGTGGTGCATCTGCTGCAGTCTGCCCTCTGCCTTTTATATGTTTGATAATTTTCATATTGAACACATTTTTACAAAGTAAGTAATCCTATATTTCAAGTATTTTCATTCAAATAAATGTTGGTTTTCTGGAGTGGCTCATTTGCCAAGAATTCTAGGTAGCTGAAATTTACTGTACTTCGTAAGTTCCCAGTAGGATTCAATTACTGAAGCTCTGCAAATTAATTAAAATCAAGGCTGTAAATGTAAAATTTTAGGACATGCTAAAAGGAAAACTTCATTTCTCAACACTAAGCCCTCAGTCACCTGCACCCACTTTCTCCTGCACCGTCCCAGCCGAGTGGCAGAGAGGCAGACCCCACCCCCGGCCCTGCTCTCCCTGCTCCCGCCCCGCCTCCAGCCCGCCCACGGGGTGAAACCTTCTCAAGCAGGGCCTGGCGGTGCCTCTTGTTCTCTGTGCCAGGCGGACACTTCTTTAACCTGGTCTCTGCAGTGTGAAATGCTGTGGATATCCAACCCCCATTCCCAACCCCTGCCCCGTGTGTTCTGAGGCCCCTTACCCCCACCCCAGGGCCCCTTGCCACTGCCCTGCCCCAGCAGCCCTTCCACTGGGGCAGCCTCATCCACCACGTGCTCCCCGGACACGCTCACCTGTGCCCGTGGCTTCGAGCACAGAGGCTGCACCACGGCCCCGGAATCTCTACTTTCAGCCCGTCTTTTCCGCAGAGCCTCAGGACTGAATGGATGTCCAGCTCTGCAGGCCACAGCTCTGCGTGGACGTCACATAGGCCCCAGGTGACATGTCAAAACCAACCCCCCACCCCAACCTCTGGCCCACCCTCTTCCATGGCTGGGGGCTTGTGAGTGGCGCTCTCACCGGATGGAGCCAGAGACTGCCCTGCCCCCATCCCTTCTGCTTCCTCCTGTTGTCACCAGCAAACCTTCACTCTGCTCTTGCCCTCTTGTGCTACGGTCCAAAGCCTCTCCAAGCCTCAGTTCCTTACTCGTAAAATGGAGAAAATAACAGGGTGTATCTCCAAGGGCTGTTCAGAGGGTTACACGAGGTGACACACCTACCTGCCGTGCTTAGCACAGGGCCCAGCAGACAGTGAAGGCTGGGTCAGTGAAATTCCAGGTGTTCTTCTTCCTCCCCATCCCCACTGGCTTCCCCGGCCCAGGACACAGCCCAGGACACTGTCAACCCCCTTCCCGGGTGACTGCAGCCTCCCCACCCCTGCCCCGTCTCCACTTCTTGATGCCTATCCCTTGCCCCTGAGGCCAGATTGCAGTCAGAGGATCTTTCTAGAATGCAGATCTGACTACCTCCCTCCTCTGTCCTCAACTCTAACTGCTCCTGGTCATCTCTGCATAAAGTGAAACTCCTGTGGGTCTTGGGAAACCTGGCAGGTCTGGGCCCTGCTGTCCCTTCAGCTACACCTGCTCCAAAGCACAGCCCCGGGGGCGCCTCACCGTGTCTACCAGAGTACTCTTGCTCCCTGCTCCTGCTGGTCCCCCACGTGTCTGAGAAGCTGCCTCGCACCTCCCACCTCCCCGACCTCACGGACCAGATTCTGGGCACTAAGCTGAGTCTTGAGTGGGGCCCCCACCAGTCCACGAGCTCCTGCAGGGTGAGAATTTCTTCTTGCTCATTTGTCATGAGCCAGTCGCCAGCAGAAGGGAAGAATGAGAGAAAAGGGGAAAACAAAACCCTATAAACCGAGTGAGAGGAAGAGGGAGTTAGGATGGGGCTCCCCTGACACCAGGTGGAAAGAACAGAACGCCGGGCCGCCGGTGTTCCTCACCCCCAATATCATGCAGGGTCCAGTTGTTTCAGTGCCTGCCTGCCCCCTCTCATGACCCATGGGTGGGGCTGCTGACACCGTTGCCTGTTTCTGAACCAAGCCGGGTTGGACCCACTGGTGAGAGCCCACTGTCAGAGTCCCCAGGACCCCGGCCTTCGGAGAAATGGAGCTTCCCACGCGCTGCTGCGCCAGCCGCGTGACTCTCGCTCCAGGGATGTCCCTCTGCCCTCACTGGCCAGCAGGCCCCTTCCTGCTCACCCTTCCTTGCTCTAAGGAAGGTTCCCCCTTCCATCACTACCATCCCCTCTATTTTCTGCCTTTCTCTTAGTATGCAGACTTGAAAGGAAATGTCCTTCCCCTTGGTGGTCAGATTTACTCAAGCCTCTGTGGTCTCAAAAATCCTTTACTTGTCATTCTCTTCACCACAGCTAGACTTCTCAAGATAGTCGACCTCCCCCTATTGCCTGCACCCCCCTCCAGCCATTTGTAACCTGGAGTCTGCCTTCACCCAACTCGGGTCTTGCTGAGTTAACCAGCGACCTCCAGAGGGCACTGTCTCCTTCTCTGGGAAGCGGGGACCGCAAGCTCTCAGCCCTTCCCTGGGCCCCTAGGACCAGGCACTGCCCTGTCCCCTTTATGTCTGGCCCCGCCAGTCTCCCCTTCTTGATCTTTGAGTGTTAAGAGCATCCCCGGGCTTGGTGCTGGGCCCTCTTCTGCATGTCTTCCTGAAAGTGACCTCCTTGGCATGCTTCAGGGTGCTGAAAACTCACCTCACCCTACGCAGTCCCCAGATTCCAACCTGCTCAACACCTCTCGGCGTGTCAAAGGCGCACTCAGAACTCAACATGCCCTGGACAGAACTCACGATGCCCCTCATGCAGAGGGAGCCCCTGCCCGCCCACAGCCATCCTGCTAGAATCAGGCGCTGCCACGGCTCCCTTCTCCTTCACCTTCATGCGAGCCCACTGCCGAGTCCAGGCAGTGTCGCCTGTGCATCCCCGGAGTCGGCCCACTCCCACCGTCCTCTCACCCAGCTGCTCCTCACTGCTCCCTTCGACCTCCGCCAGCCGCCAGGGCGATCTTTTCAACCACCACCCTGCCAGGAGCCTGCCGCCACTCCCCGAGGCTCTCAGTGAGGCGGACACCGCGTCCTTGCCCCAGAGCAGTTCTCACCCGAGCTCGTTGTGGTGCTTCCGCCCACCTGCTCAGAGGCTTGGACAGGCAGCCTCCCTCCAGTCTCAGCAACGCCCCTCGAGTGCAGGCCGCCCTTGGTGCTTCTGTGCAGCTTTCTGGCCTCAGCGCGCACGCTGCCTCTTCCTGGAAGCCCCCAGCCCCTTCGATCTACAGATAAGATCTGATTCCCATCGCACACGTTCCTTTCATAGCACTTATCAGCTTTCTAACTACCTCTGTGACTGTCTCCTTAACTATGAACTTCACAGGGTCTGCTCTGCTCACTACTGAACCCCAGCCCCAGCACACAGCAGGTTTTGAAGTATTTGTGTTGGTCTAGCTCCAGCAAAGTGAGCATGGCGGTGTGTGAAGAGGACAGACCGGGAGAGGCAAGGGGCACTGCCCCAGCCGGGGGTGCAATACGGTGTCGGCCGCACTGCCCTGCTGGCATGGGCACCCTGGAGTCAGGACGCTGGAGGTTTCAGGCCCTGCTGATCAGAGCAGGGTCAGAGCCCCAACTGGACAAGGGGACCCCCAGCTGCCTCAGTGCATGAGGTGAGCCTCTCCCAACGCTGATGTTCTGCACTGACTACTGCGCTGAGGAACCCGAGGGGAGAAAATGCCAGGGCTGGTCCTCATTCTCCACCTGTGCCGCCCGAGATGCCCTCGAATTCGCATCCTCAGGCGCAGGTCTGGGCCCATGACAGGGAGGGGGAGGGCAGTGCTCTTCCATCTCAGATGAGCAGTGAGAACCACCAGCAGCTCGCAGATTCCCTCCCCTCTCCCTCCAGGGTCAACATCTTCTCTTGAGATATTTATTTCACCTCCTGCCTCCTACCCATCTCCATCCGGCCAGGCCTGGATTTCCCCCACCCTCTCCTTGTGCTGCCAGCTTGAACGACACACAGTAGGAGGCAGCCAGGAGCCCGGTCATTACCCTGCGGACAGGGCCCTAGCACCCAGGTGGTCCTGGGGCCAAGGCTGGACCAGCACAGAATGGCGGGGGAGGGCGGGTGGTAAGCACTCCCATGGCAGACACAGGACACTTGCTGGTGCAGCTGACACAAAGCGGTGGCCACCTCTCCCGGCCGTGCTCCCCACCCCACTCCACTCACAGGGCAAGCACAGCCCCACTTACAGAGACAGGGGGGTGGACAAGATGGCACAGAGGTAGGGGATGGGAGACAGGCGGGCTCGGCGGAGAAAGCGCCGAGGCCGGGCAGCAGTGTCCTCATGGAGTGGTTTATTATGATTCCATCTCACAACGCAGGTGGCGGCAGCACACACGAGCTCCAAGCCCCTGACGGACATCTGCCTCGGGCGCATGCAAACAGTGCAACGTGGTCAAGCGCAAACACGGGGCGACCGAGGAGACACGGGACACGGGACACGGAACACGGAACGGGGAACGAGGCTGGGCAAAGGGTCCCTGGAGAGGGGCCTGGTTTCCCCGACCCTCATGGGGAGGACAGGAAAAATAAGATTCGTACTTCTTGTAAAATGCCCATTTTCTGGGTACTTTCTTCTTATCTTGAAAAATAATAAAAAATAAGCACATGGGAAAAAACCCTCAAAAAAGGAAAGGAATAAAACTCTAGGAAGGTGAGAGATAGGAGGCCAAGGGAAGCCTGACCATGGGGGTGTCTGCCTCCGGCTCCTCGGCCTCCTCGCTTCTTGGCCTTTCAGTGGGGCTCCCCAAGCCCCACAGGTGGGTCCACGAGAGAAGCTGCCAGGCCCAGGTGGGGTCCCCAGACGGGCCGGAGGAGGCACAGGCTGGGACAGAGGAAAGAGGCCCACTGGGCTCAGTTCAGGCCAGGGCCCACGGAGTGGGGGCTCAAGGCCCGTCTCTCCAAGTTCGGCCCCCAGGGCCCGCGCCCTGGGTGCATGGCCATCACAGGTGCAGCTCCCGGGCTTTGATGTGCTGGAGCTGCTCCCGCAGCTGCAAGAAGGAGGGCCGTGAAGCGGCATCCAACTGCCAGCAGTTCTTCATCACCTCATAGACGGCGGGCGGGCAGCCGTCGGGGGCGTCCATCTTGTAGCCCTTCTCCACCCGAGGGACGACATCCTTCAGGGGCTGCGGGTGGATGGGTGGTGTGAGTCTGTGCAGGGCCTGACCCAGGAGGGGACCCCTACTCGACATCCCCCTTGGGGGGTCCCCTTCGGCTCTGCCTCAGACTCAGGCCAGGAAGGTCCTGAGGGCAAGCCTGCAGCTTCCAGGCCTCAGACCAGGGAGGCAGGGCCCAGGGAGGCCCCACCCTGCCCAGCCCCCCCGACAGCCCCAGCCGCCCTCCACCCCAGCGCCCGCACTCACAATTCTTGGATAAGGCACTCGCCCAAAGGAGTAGATTTCCCAGAGAAGAATTCCAAAACTCCATACGTCAGACTTGGTGGAGAATTTCTACCACGTTGATGGGAAAAGCTGGGTCAGATGCTGGGAATCTGGGGGTGGGGTAACCCAGGACCCCTTGTCCACCACTGCTGAGAACACGGGGGAGGCCCACCCACCTTCTCTCTCAGGGCCTCGGGGGCTGTCCACTTGACTGGCAGCTTGCCTGTGTCCTGGGTGCTGGAGGCCTCCTTGGTGAGGCCGAAGTCGCTGACCTTGGCCACGTTGTCCTCAGACACCAGCACGTTTCGGGCAGCCAGGTCCCGGTGCACAAAGTTGTTGCCCTCCAGGTACTCCATGGCCTCACAGACGTCTCTGGGGGAGAGCCAGCCGCAGGCCCTCAGACTGGGCCTCCCGGGGCAGGGTGGGGTGCCCTTCCCCAGGGGCTGCTGCACTCACAGTGAGAACTTGAGGAGACAGTCTCCGCCCAGCACCGACCGACCCCGTGATCGAAGATAGTCCACCAGGCTCCCCTGGGACAGGACAGACAGACCACGGCCCCAGGTCAGACTTGCCCTCCAGCCCTTGGGAACAGTGGACCTGGGGCTGGGTGAAGGGTGACACCCAAGGGAGGTGTGAGGAGCGGGGAGGAGCATGGGAGGAGTCGGCAGGAATGCCAGAGTCTGTATACCAGACACCACTCAGCCATCCCCATGTGTTATCTCTTAATTCTCATCAGTCTCTGAGGTCAACGTTGTTAGTATGTCCCCTGCACAGACGGGGAAACGGGCTGAGAGAGGCGACGATACAACTCGTCCAAGGCCACGGTGAGTAAATGGCGAGCCAGGACAAAAGCTGAGCCCTGGGGCCTCCAGAGCGCAGGTGGAGGGAGGGAGGGACAGCAGGGCCCGCGGGCGGGCGCACACCTTGGCCATATACTCCGTGACAATGTAGAGCCCGCCCTTCTCTTCCAGGATCACACCCAGCAGCTGCACCAGGTTGCTATGCCGAAGTTGCCTGGGGCAAGACAAAGGGATCAGAGCCCACCAAGCCTCCTCATCCCCCTTCATGTGAGGGGCAACCTTCCCACTCACCCCTGCCCAACTCACGTCATGACCGAAGCCTCAGCTAGGAAGGCCTGGGCAGTGGCATCGTTCTTAATACACTTGACGGCAACTTTGTTCCCTCGGTAGTCGCCTAGCATCACGTCTGTGGGGAGAAAGCGGGCGGTGTTCCCGTACTCCCCACAGTCCCTTGGTCCCTCGAAGGGCTCCCGGACCTCCCTGCTCACCTCCAAACTCCCCCTTCCCGATGGTCTGCAGCAGCTTCAGGTCCTTCATATTCAGCGCCCAGCCACCTGGTGAGAGAAAGGGGGCCCAGTGAGGGCTGGAGATGCTGAAGCGGAGTTTACAGGGGCTGACTGGACCAGAATGCGTGGGGTTCCCTGGGGGTCTCCAGAGCCTCTGGGACAGGGCAGTGCCAAGAAGCCTGGGTAGCAAGAGGCAAGGAGGCAAGTGAGGACTGGGGGTGGGGATGGCACTCACTGCGGAAGAACTCATCCTGGGCTGCCACTGTGCCCTCCATGACCTTCGGCTTGATGAGTCGTGTGCAGAGTCCATCGGCGTCAGAGGTGTAGTGCTGCAGGGGGCGGAGCAGGTCATAGCCACTCACATGCACCACCCCAGTCTGACCACCTGGGGGCGGCAGAAGCTCATTCCACCCGCCAGGACTTGCTTTAGCAGGGGAGGGATCCCTATTTCTGGCAGGGCCTGGGTTACGGAGGCCCCAGACTTCAACACATGGCCCACTGCCCATGCCACTCCACACCCAGTTGCTGGACAGATTCTCCATTGTTGCTACCACCCTGGTCCTCACCAGCATTCCTAGGCAGAGGGCAAGCACTGACTCAGTCCAGATACTAGCCTGTAGCTAGGCATGCCAGGACCCTTCCCTGCCAGAGGCTAAGCCAGGCCGGCAGAAGGAATGGGATAAGAGTGAATTCAGGAGGAATCTGGGAGGCTGCCTGGAGCTACAGGTGTGGCCTGGCCAGGGCTGCAGGGACTTGTGGGCACACTATTTCAGGTGCATGAGCCCCGGGAAACCCTGACCCTCAGTGTAGCCCCATGAGGACATTCTCATATACACACACTTGGCCACACAGCTCCGTAAGCGGCTGGAACGCAGCGGCTACAGGATCAGAGAGGCTCAGATTCAAGCCCTGGAACCTCCAATTTACAGCTGTGTGATCTCAGGCAAGTCTCTTAACTGCTCTGAACCTTCGTTTCCTGGCCTATGAAATGCGGACAGTGCCACCCTCCCCGGGGTGGTATTGTGGATCAGAGGCCCACCCTGGCACACAGCAGGTGCCACTGAGTTGGCATGACAGCCCCAAGGTCAGGCAGAGGCAGCGGGCCTGGAGCCAGCACCCAGGCCTGTGGGTGCGGCCGCTCACCTCCACCAGCTGCATGAGGTTCTCAAAGTACACCTCCTCGTCGATGCTGAGCTTGCTGGCGTGGTACATGATGCGGTAGTGCTCCACCTTGCCGTCGCAGCTCACGCACAGCGTGTAGTCGCCTGGGTAGTTGGTGCTCTCCCGCACCAGGAACAAGCCCGTCTCTGGTGGGCACAGGAGCCGTTCTGCCTGCTCCCGTGTGATCTTGCCATGGAACCAGCTGGGGGACGCCGGGCCAGGGTCACGGTGGCCCAAAGGTATGGAGCCTAGTGCCCCTGCCAGCCTCGTCCTGCATCTGCCAGCCTCCACTTTCTAAAGGCTTCCCTCTGCGCCCACCCTCCCCTCTTCAGTCCTGGACCCATCCTCTCCCTTTGAGGTCCAGCACCCATGTCCTTCCCCTCGTCTCGAGAGGCCCTCAGGACATTTCAGCCCTTTTCTGTGGCCTCCCCGTTTTCCTGACTCTCTTCTGTGGGAATCAGGGCCCTTCATCCTCCCCCCTCCCCAGACTGCAAGAGAAGCCCCCTCAGAGGTACTCACGGCATGAGGCTAAGTTTGGTGCCCACTTTCACGCCCTCCCGTTTTTGGACATAGTTGGCTGGGATGATGCCCTCACGGCCCACCTTGTTCTTGGCTTTGTACCAGTTGGGGTCCTGGGGAGAGGGCAGCCCAGACATGTTCATTCTCAGGCCCACCCTCCCCTGCAGGGAACCTGGACCCAGGGGGAATGCCCAAAGGTGGGAGAGGGTGGGGTGGATGTATGAACTCCCTGATTACCTTGGTGACGGCCACAATGGTGAGCACGTCCCCCTTGCAGAAGGGAAGGTCCTGCTCCGCTGTGCCGTGGAAGTTGTACTTGGCAATGCACTCTGTACCGGATGGCCAGGTGGCCTGCAGGACAGGCTACAGGTGGGCGGTGCAGCACCCACCTGCCCACAAACCCTCGCGGTCACAGCTCTCGGCTGGCCTCTCTGAGCCGGGTGAGGCACCGCCTCCCACAGGAACTCTGGAACTCTGGGTTCCTCCCAGCTGACATTCCACCTCTGCCCCAGACCACCCAACCCACCCTTAGGGCCCTGTGTGTGACAGTGCACCCTGGCATTCTACTTTTAAAAACCAGGGCTGGGACAGAGGGCTGGGAAAATGAGAGCAAACTGATCTGAACCCTCTTTTCTGCTCAGCACCCCCACTGGGGTAGTGGGGGTGCTCAACTGCTCTATACACTGCCCCTGTGGTACCTGTATTGCTGACATCTTCTCAGAAGTCTGACGTCCCTGTGTCACAGGAAGGCTGACCTGTCACTTGGTACCATGAGAGCTGCAGGCAGAAAAAGGAAGATCGAGGATGGATGTGCAGAGGTGGCTCCCCCTCCAGTTACTGAGATCCCACCCCTCCCCACGGCAATCTAAACAGGCGCCCCAGGCAACCAAAGCTGGGCCCGGGGTGAGGGCAGCCCCCCAGTCTCCACAGGCTGGGCGCTGAAGTGGGGAGTAGGCAGGAGCAGGAGGGCCGAGGACCCTCAGGAACAGAGGGGGCCTCACAGACCGACAGAACAGCCCCCAGGCCCCAGACCAGTGCTAGGTGACTGGTCTGGGGGGAAGAGGGCCCAGGCCAGGCCTGTGAACCCCGGGGAAGGTGCAAGTGACTTGGGAAAAGCCACTTGTCCTCTGTGGGTCTCTCAGTTTCTTTGTCTATAAAAACTTGCCCAGGCAGTATCTATACAGCCAAGGCACACCGACCCCGTGGCCTGGTCACACCACTTCAGGACACACACCTAGGAGAAAACAGGCCAGTGTCCACTGAGGCCAGCACAAGAGCACCCTCTGCAGCAAGACCTGTAATAAACCTCAAACTGGGAGCTGCCCAGATGCCTCCCAAAAGTCAGAGGGACACACAGTGGTGTGTTCACAGAACAGAGCCCTGTACTGCTGTGAGGGTCAGTGAGCGACAGCTATGAACCACCACCAGGAAACTTCTACACGTCATGTTAACCAAGACGCCAGACATGGACGGGCACACGCCTTTGCCTGCATCTGGATAAAGTTGAAAATCGGCCCATACTGTAGTGCAGGACGGTGACTGTCCCTGGGACGGGCAGCGACTGGAAGGAGCGCAGGGGGAGCTCCTGCCTGTGGGCTGTGAGGCTGTGGGAGCCCAGTCGGGGGTGGGGTCCTCCTGCGGCAGTTCCCTGAGCTGGGCCTGGCATAGACCTTGCGAAGTGTAGAGGTTTCAAATGCTAATGTGGGGAACCAGAGTTTAGCTCTGTTGAGTGAGCAACTCGGGTGAATGACTCAACCCCTCACCCTGAAAGGCAGGGACAGGAGTCCCCTGCAGCTAGGCTGTGGGAGGAGTGGGACGAAGCCCGAGACTTGGAGTGTCTGGCATAAGCCTCTCTTCCCTTCCCCAAAGGCTAGTCCATTAACCTCTGCGGTTCGTCAGAAGACCGAAGCCCAAGGAGGATGACCCTCATTCCTGTGCCCCACCCCCACATGCATGAGCCACCTGGAGGACAGAAACCACCCCTAGGCTCTCGGGGTCCGTACTGTGGGAGCTGTGAGCTCTTCACCCCCATTTTACAGAAGCAGAAACTGAGGCTCTCAAGGTTGAACAACTCGCCTGCAGTCACAGACCTACTCAGAGTGACAGCCCAGACCTTAAATTGAGGCCCCCAACCTTCAGCTCTTCTAAACAGGGGCTCTGCTTGCTCTCTACACCCCAAGTCTCCCCTTCTCCCAGAAACGAGCCGCTGCAGAAGGGCTTGGAGGCTGCGGCGCCATTAGTCACCCTACCGGCTGTCAGTTTGCACACACTCCTTTCCCAGCCCGCAGCTGCTGCCGCCTGCCCCCTGACTTGATGGTAATAATAAAAATAATAACAGGCCTGTTCTCTGAGCACCCATTCTGTGCCAGGCCCTGTCTCTGACACACTGCACTCACGAAGTCCTCTAACGACTGAGAGATGCCACCCCACTTTACAGGCGGGGACCCAGAGCAAAGCCAAGAGGCAAGGCGGCCCTACCCAAAGTCACATCCTGAGTGACCATCTCACCCCTCTGATGTGTGAGCCCTCGGATGTCAGCCACCTCTGTGCCTCCCTGCCTGCACCACACCAGGACCACGTGGCCCAGAGGGAGCGTGCAAGGGAGGGAGAGGAGCCAAGGATGCTGAGAGGAAGGGGCGAGCCCAGGCAACAGTAATCTGGTGATGCTGCCTTGAGGGCCTAGGCTCGGACAGGGAGGAACAAACTTCCCTTTGCTCTCCCGTCTGCAACTTGGAGACCCAGTGCCGCCTCCGTCAGTACAACGGGTTGGTGATAACCCCGAAGCTCCAGGGCTGCTCTGGGACTTGCTGGCTCTCTGGTACCTCAACCACACCTGGTTTCCACCTGCTGTTCCCACATCCTGCCTTGGCATTTTCTTCCCGCTCCCTTCCCCCTGCTCAACCTTTAGGGTGCAGCGGAGGAAACCCTACTGTTGGACATCTGCCTAAAATATGCAGTGGGACAGTCCACGCAGTACTTTTGTAGTGGCAAGAGACTGGGAGACAATCTTTATGTCCATTAACAAGGGCCAAGTAAATAAATGACTGAATATCCCTAAAAGGGAACGACATCCTCCAGCTGATGGGGCCAGAACAGATCTCTAGTTGCTAATACACAACACCCCTCATGAAGGAGGAAGGAGAAATGGCAAAAGCCAGCACAAGTCATTGAGGGAAGAGCGGCGGGACGCAGCTTCCAAGCCCCAGACACCCTGTTAACCAAATGGTCAAATGAAGCGTCGCCAGCTCTGGAGGAGCTGCACGGAGGGCCTCCTGCCGTGCTGCCCAGGGGAGGCCTGGGCTCCGGGGTGGGGTCCGCAGCGTGGGGGGGCCCGGTCCTGTCAGGGAGATGCAGTCAGACGGAGCCGGACACCCAGCCTGACTCCAATCGTCAGTGCCACGAAGGCCATCGCAATCAGAGGCTGGGGAATGGTCTAGATTAAATAAGACACAGAAGAAACATGCGACAGCAAGATGGTAACTATGTGAGGTAAAGCATCTGTTAACTAGCCATACTGTGGTAACTTTTTGCACTATATACACATACCAAATCATTACATTTTACACATTAAACATATAACATTATATGTCAATAAAGTTGGAAAAAAGAAAGAAACATGACAGTAAGATTCAATGAGTGACTCAGAATTGGATTCTGGATCAGAGGGAGAAATAGCTACAAAAATCATTTGAAGACAATTGGGGAAATGGAAATGTTATATACTTTTTTATTTTTATTTTTTAAGATTTTATTTATTTTAGACAGAGGAGAAGGGAGGAAGAAAGAGGGAGAGAAACATCAGTATGTGGGTGCCTCTCGCCCTCCCTCTACTGGGCCCACAGCCCAGGCAGGTGTCCTGATTGGGAATTGAACTGGTGACCCTTTGGTTTGCAGGTGGGCACTCAGTCCACCGACCCATACCAGCCAGGGCAGAAATGTTGTATGATATTAAGTGTGACCACAGTACTGGGATTATTAAGAGATCCACGCTAAAATACTCGGGCGTAAAAGGTGTGATTCCTGTAACTAACACTGAGATATAGTAGTAAAAACATGAAACAGCCCTCGCTGGTGCAGCTCAGGGAACTGAGTGCCGGCCTGCAAACCAAAGGGTCAGAACCAAAGGGTTGCCGGTTTGATTCCCAGTAGGGGCACATGCCTGGGTTGCAGGCCAGGTGCCCGGTAGGGGGCACACAAGAGGCAACCACACACTGATGTTTCTCTTCCTCTCTTTAAAAAAAAAGAAAAAGAAAACACATACATGTCTATGTCTATGAAAGAAAAGGCAAAGCAAATGTGACAAAATGTTTAGAACTAGTGAATTTGGGTAAAGGATGTACTGAGGGTGTTCATTATACTATTATTTCAGCTTTTTGGTAGGTTTGAAATACTCAAAAGTAAGAAAGAGCAAGGTGAGGGCACTGTCCATGGTATGTCACAGGCTGACATGAGCCCCTCCCTGAGCTCAGATGTGCAGACTGTCTTTGAAAGACAGAGGAAACTGATTAAGAGAGGCTGCTTCTGAAATGGGAGCGGGGAGAGAGTATTAAATTCAAGGGAAACTTCCTTTTCACTGTGTATTTGCTAATTTTGTCCTTAACTTTTTTTTAACCACGCGCATGTATTACCTTCCCTCTAAAAGTAAGACTGAAAATAGAGAACTTTTGAAAGCGACTTCTGCCAGGAGCTTCCCATGCCCCCAGCTGTGCTGGCTGCTCTGGGTCTCCACGCCTCTCACACACCCTGGGCTGCAGCAAGAAACCACTGATCGTGGACTGGCGGCTAGCGCTCAGGGGAAAAGCTGAGGGCTGACTCGTGCCCCAGCATGGGCTGGGCCCAGAGTGCTGAATGAATGAATGAATCAACAAAGGAAAGGGGGAAGCTAGGCTGGCGGCACCACACTGAAGTCCCATAACCGATGGTGCTATACTTAACCCCAGAGGACAGCAGCTGTCACCCCACCCCACAGGGCTACGGGACAGGGACTTCCTGACCCAAACCCTGATCCCAGCAGTCCTTGTGCTAGGGTCCCGGGAACAGACTGGGCATTGTGCCCAAGGACTGAGGTCAGTGGCCATGGCCTCAGACAGGCCTTTCTTGGGAGCCCAGAAACTCCTGGGCCGCCATTTCCCTGCCCTAGGGACAGTTTTAGACCCCCACAGCCAAGCATGTGCTGAGGGCCAGGGTAGGTCAAGGGGCTCCTGCCCCTCCCCCTCACAAAAACTCCACTGCCTAACGGGGCATAGGAGCCTTTGGTAACTGTTTACACCCAGCTAAAAATACCCACTGAAAGGGGAAGTGCACGAGAGACCCGGGGGAACTGGGGGCCATGGCCCCCAGACACTGGTTCTGCCACAGGACCCAGCTGGAGTCTGGGGGTGGGGCATGGGCAGCCACAGGAAGCAATGTGCAGGTACACCTCGCCCTCTCATTCTTTGAGCCAGTTTTTCAGGAGCCTCCCTGCACACCCAGCCCCATGCCTGGTGGGCTGGAAGAGTAAAGGGCCCAGGAGGTCCTGTCCTCGGGGCCCCAACCACTCCACTCAAAGCCCCAACCAAATGCAGACCCACTCCTGTCCTCCTGATGGACAACCATGCCCAGGCGTGCTCAGTGCCTCAACAGACAGGACAGACACAGGCAACCTGGGAAGGCTTTCAGGGGAAGGGGAGGGGAGCAGAACTGGGAGGATTTTAGGTGGAAGTGAACAGAAGAGGGGTGGTGTGCTAGATCAGGTCAGGCCAAGAGTTCAAACTGTAGCACAGAGGGAGTTAATTAAGGCTGAAGAAGGCTCAGGGTGGGGTACACAGAGTCTGAAGTCAGCCCAGAGGTTTCTGACAAGTCACAGGCAGATACGAGCAGCACCGAACTTCCGACTCGGGCACGCCCCTCCGCAAGGGCAGTGCACCTGAGGAGGGCGGGGTGCTGCCGGCAGTTGGGCTGGTTTGGCAGCAGTGAAACCAGCCCCACCTGCAGTTCTGCAAAGGACACCCAGGCTGTGGACACTGGGGTGCCCCTGGCCACGCGCCAGGCTATGGGGGTGAAAGGTTCTGGAGCCTCAGCAACCTCATTGCACAGATGTCTCGGGGCTGGACAGCAGAGTTGGGCACAAGACCCTTGAAGCCTAAACTTCTCTGGGGATCAGGGAAGGTTTGGAAGGACGACCCACTTCTGCTCCAGTGTGTGCTGCTCAACCCCTACCCCCAAGCTCCCTCAGCCTTCAGCACCCCTGCCCTAAGGGGATGTGCCAGTTTAACGGCTGGAAAATGTTAAAAAAACAAACAAAATTACAGCAATTCACTGGCTTTTTTCTGCCCCCAGTGGCTGGCTTAGTAGGACTGGAAGTCTCATCTAGAGGTTTGGGAGTGAGAGGAGGCCAGTGGGAGTCCCCTCCCCCAGGCCCCCCTGCAACTGGAGGCTGATACTCCCGGCCCAGAAAGGTTTCTAATTACCACTCAGGGTCCTAATTACCTACATGCACTGGGCAGCAGGGACTGGGGCCTCCCCAGGGCCTTCCTCAGTCTGCCCCTTCCCTGCCTGAGCAAAGGCTGTGGTGTTTGCATCTTTATTTGCCTATATTTACATATGGCCTTCCAGTACTGACCTTCAGAGAACGCTTAAAAACCATGGAATGTCCCTGTCCCTCACCTGAAGTCTCCTAGCCATATTACAGGATGGGAGACTGAGGCCCAGATGCACAGGAGCCGTCTAGAACTTTGGCCCCAGATCCCTGGTCTCCCCATCCCAGAACGACGGAGAGAAGGCGCAGCCCAGAAGGGAAAGCCCAACAGCCTCACACAAGACACAGCGCTCCCTATCCACCCGAGGAACAAGGGGCCAGTAGACTCCCCAGGCAAAAGGGCTGTACAAATGAAAGTACGGAATGAGAGCCTACTGACCCGCCCTGAGTTAGTTACTTAATCCTCCCAAAGCCCTGTGAGGTTTTACCGCTGATCTGTGCTTGACTGAGGAGGCGCCGGGTACTGAGCAGGGTCACCCATCTTCCAAGGGGTAATGGCAGGGAGTTAAGCTCAGATCTGCCTGAGTTTGGTCAGGAAAAAACCTCAAACCTTTCCTCGGGCGGGACAGACTAACGCCTTGAAAAAGGACAGATAGGTGAGGAGGGACGCTGAGGGGAGGTCTGCCCAGAGTCTGGCCCTCCTGCGGTGGGAAGCACACGCCACACCTGTGCCCACTCCTTGCTTGTCTGCCACACTTTGCCTCGAACACAGTGGCCAAAAGTGCGTCTACGGCCACACTGCCACTCGCGAAGTCAGAGCCCTCGGGGGGGGCGGAAGTTCCAGGCAAGGACCTCTGCCCCAACCCTGCCTCTTCTGCAGATGTTTTCTCGATTTTCACGGCCCTCCCTCCAGGAAGCCTTCTGCTGTCACAGCCTACGCAGATCCCCAGCTTCTGAGCTCCCACCAGCTCTGCCAGGAAGTCGGAACCACAGGCCTCCCCTAATTGACTTGTCTCAGAGTCTGGTCTCTTCTCCTGGCCGGCAGGGGAGCTCTCAGGTTCCTCTTCCACCACCCTCCTGTGTCCCTGACGAGTACTCCGCACAGGCCACAGATGCCTGGGTCTGGGTGAGAACCAGGGAAGCAGGCACCGGAATGTCACCCAGGTTTTCACCCGCCCACAAGGGCTCCAACTACAGAGCAGGAAGGCAGCCCCTCCTCTGCTGGCTCCTGCACCTCTGGGCCTAGACCACGAAGGGTGGGGGTGGGGGAGGCGGAGGGAAGCTGCGGTTAGAGGCCCAGCCCCGCCAAGGCGCACACAGCTCGTGTGCGATGAGAAGCTGCTCTCATCACAGCACCTCAAAACCAGGAAGAGAAACTGAGCAGGCAGGAAGGAGGCGGCTGCATGTGGCCCTCAGGCCCCTGGGGGCCTGCCCAGTGCAGCTCCCAGCCAGTAGCTGGACAGGTCCCTCCCTTCTCCCTCCTGGGTCTCAGTTTCCTCAAGGGAAGAACGGGATTTTCTCCCTGGTCCTGCCAGTCCGCCCGTTTGGTGCAGGCTGCATCCTGCTCCACAGAAATCCCACAGTTGGTGGAACGGTACTGATACCCCGTGGGCTTTGGTCTCTCCCAGGAGGCAGGGGCTGGACCTTGGAAGCTAGCCTGGCCTTGCTCTCCCCCTCCCCCTCAGCCATGAAGGGAGCACACTGGATCTCCCTTCAACAGCTCTTTATTTTTAGGTCTGAATTTGACTTTAATCATTACTTAGCAGGTTCTATTTCTAGCACTTGGATGAAGGGACCCAGGGGAGGGGAGGAAAGGAGGCAGTGCTCCCTGCCTGGTGTGGGGGGTGGCCTGCTCCTCCACCCATCCTGCCCAACCAAGGAGAGGGGACTGAAAAACACCGCAAGGGCTTACCCTGGCTGGCCCAGCATCTTGGAGAGGACCCCGCCCTGTGACCTCATCCCAGCTCAGACTGTGGGACAAGAGGGCAGTTGTGACACCCACTTCCCTTGCACCGAGACCAGGGGAGAGGGAGACGCTCCACAGGCAGAAGTCCGGCAGCCAGAGTCCAAGGTCACATGCGTGGGGACCTCTGCACTGAATGGGCCACCTCGGGGAGGACCCTGTCCCTAGGTTAGTTCTGGGCCATCCTGGGGTCATTTGGAAGAATGGTCTTCTAAGCCTGGGACTGACAAGCTGAGACTGGTTCCCTCCTACTGTCCACGGGGTGGTCCCAGGAGGGCACTCCCACTTCTCTGGTCTCCACAGAAGCGGAACAAGAGGAAGAGAGGGACATCACATCGGCACACACTCGGGTCAGACCGGGGGAACACCTGCCAAAGGGGAAGGCGCGAGCACACGAGACTTCCCCAGAGATTTGTGGACCATCTATGTTCCCACCCAACTCCCCATGGGAGGCTCTAAAACCCCTGCCTGCCTGGCCCCTGGGAACGAGTGGACGATGAGGTTGGCAAGGCTGTCCCTGGGTTGGGGCTCAGAACGCCTGGGTTCCTGGCCCGGGTCTCAGTTTTCCCAGGGAAAGTGAGCCTCTCCCCTCCCTGGGGAAATGCAAGGGCTGGTGCAGGAAGCAGCTGAAACTGGGGGACGGGAGGCAGCCGGGCTCTCAGAGCAGAGGCCCGTCTGCTCAGCTCCGATGCTGGGAGAAGAGAAAATGGGTCGGTTCAGGTTCCAGAAACCAACCAGTAGCCCATCTTCCCAGAGCCAGACCCAGGATCTGGGCTGGCCAATCCCAGGGTGGTGGGGAGGGGAAAGCAGGGAGGAAGGAGAGGGCACTGGCTGGAGTGTTTCAGGAGCCCCCCACTCCTTGGCAGAGATTAGGCCTTGGCTGGGTGAGCCACCAGCCAAGTCTTCCCCACATGTTGACGCGGCCTGCGGCAGGCATGCCATCCACAGCGCCAACCCCTCCTGACAGAGTGCCTATGGAAGCCAGGGGCTGCACTAGGCACTTTCCAGAACCTTAGCTACTTTGCATTGTCTGCACACCCCCCTCTGAAGCAGGTACCACCATCCCTGGTGTGTGCATGAAAGACCCCGGGCACAGAGGGTGACTTGTTCAAGGCCCGTCCCCCCAGGCCTGAATGGCATGGGCTGGGCCTGGAACCAGCCTCACCTGGGTGTTAAACGGCCCGCTCTCCCCACACGCCTGGCTGCTGGTCTGCAACCACCACGCAGCGATGGGGTGCGCGTGCTTAGTAAGAAGGTCCGGGCTCAGCTGCTGTGGCAGCTGTTTGGAAAATTTCAGTTTTTCAGAGTCGAAGTTACCTAGGCCACGCAGTGACACGAAAAATGCCCACAGCCGCGGTGTTAAATGAAACGAGGTGTCCTGGCACACACGTTCAAACAACTACAGCAGCGACGGAGGGGAGAGAAAAGAAACCCCCGGAAAAGACTGGCAGGGAACTCCAAAATGCGACAGTCGCTGTGCCTGTAAAGAAATAGTGGGTGACTTTTATTTTGTTTTCTAAACTTCCTGTAGTGCTGCTTTCTTACTTTCTAAATTAAGAAACTAACATACATAGTTTGCTCGTAAGGAACTCAGATTTGCTTTCCTGGGCCCCACACGCCCGCGGCTCGGGCTCTTGTGCCCGGGACGGCGTTTGCCACGGCGCGCCCTCCTGCTCCGGGCAGCTCCACAGACACGTTCGGGTCTCTCCCTACCATGTCCTTCTCACAGCAAACTACTCCGTTCTTCAGGGACTATGTGTCGAGGCTTTAAAATTCCTCAAAAAAAAAACTAGAACCCAGAACTGGACCCAGGCTGTTCTGCCTGATCAAGCCACCTGGCGGCTTGCTGGAGCAGCTGAGTCCCACTGTGGGCTCTGGACCACAGCCGCGGCCTGTGCTGTGAGCTGCTCCACAGTGGCTTGACTTCTTGGGGCCTCATGTCCCCTGCAGTGACCCTGGGGACCATTTTCTGGTCCTTCCTCAACCCCAACCCAACGCAGAGAGAAAAGGAGCCACTTCTGAGAGGGAGGAAGGGCCCAAGCTCACCAGGCAAAAAACACATCCCTGCACACATGCCTGCCTGCAGCCAGACCCTTTTCTAAAAAGGCCACAGGACCCTGGCTGCATGAGTTCAGGTCGAGGTTGGCCTGAGAGCACCTGACCATGTCAGGCCTCAGGCCTCAGCCCCAGCGCCTCAGGCTGGAAAGGAAGTTAGGGATAGATGAGGAGAGCCTCATAGGCCCACCACGTCTGGATTTCCAGAAAAAAACTTTAAATCAAGGACAGAGGCCTGAGCAGGGTCCCAGACATAGCTCAGCATCCTCCAGGGAACATCCCAGCCTTGTGGGAGCCAGAGTATCCTGCCACACTCCCAGTCTCCCTCTTGCTGCCTTTGCCCTGTTCCTGCTGAGGCCCCACCAAGAAAGACACCGGAACCCCCATGGTGTGGGGAGCTTGGAACAGGCTCCTTGGATGCCCCTGACGCTGCTCCTATGCCAAGGCTGTAGGGCGCTCCCTGTGGAAACAGGGCCCTCACCTCCGCCGTCAGACCCCGTTCACATTCTGAACTTGGCTCCTCCTGGGCCAGCTGGCACAAGGTGAGGGGGGACTGTGTCTGGACTGACCATCAGGCTGTTTCAGCTCAGCTCTAGGGCCGCACTAGATGGGTGCCCCCATACACTCACCACGTCCCCACTAGTGGCACCCAGCCTCAGGCACCAGAGGGAGTACAGATGCTATCTGAACCCACAGCCAGCACAGCTGGGGCCGGAAGTCCTCTCCCTCCTTCCCAGCTCTCTGAGGGGAACAAATGCTCACTCAACAGGATCCCACAGACCAGCCTGGGAGCCTGTGTCCCTGGTGGGTGAAAGTGCCTGCCTGGTTGCCCTCCACCTACAGAAGCCCTGCACATGCAGAGTGGGGGATGGGAGGATAAAAGGTAACATTCTACCAGAAGCCTGGGGTAGCAACTTCCCCCTTTGAGCCTCAGTTCCCTGGTCTATAAAATGGGAAGGTGAGACCATAGTTAAGCTTCAAGAATCTGATGGCTGGACACGCCCCTTCCTGACAGCCAGCCTGGGCCCAGAGAAGCCTAGAATGGTCTGACCAGACTGTCAGGAGGTCGGTACATGGCCCTAATGCCCAGTGCTACTTCCACCTAGGACAGGGGCCCTTCTCAGTATCCCCACCCAAGGGCCAGAGATCTCTTGGCTTAGGTCTGGTCTTCTGGGAGGCCAAGGGTGACTGGCTCGACCTCTGGGCCCTCGGCTTCGTAGAGCTGGCAGGGCCTCAGTGGAAGAGAGGAGGGGTCCGAACCAGGCAGGCCAGGAACCTGCAAGGAGGCCCTGGACAGGGAATGGCACACTGCCTTTTCTCCAGGGCCCTAGCGCAAGCTGACCCCTCCCGCCGGGCTCCAGCCAGCCCCCATGCAGAGAAAAGAGAGGGACAGACTTGGGGGTGGCCTGAGACAAGTCTCAGGGATTCACAGGGCAGGAGCTCCCTCCGGCACTCCCCTCCCAGTCGAGCAGACAGATTCCCGGGAGAATTCGAACCCAGGAATAAGGGGGAAAGGGAGGCGGGGGATGGGGAATGGAAGCGATGGCAGCTGCAACAGAAGCACCGAAGCGGAATTGGAAACCTCTACCCTCTACCACCGGGAAGCACTCGGACGGCCCCCTCCAGGCCAGCCAGGCACTTACCTCTCTCGGGAAACCGTGGGCCGAGCCAGCTCGCTGCGGGCAGCATCAGCGGCCTGCGGGACGGTCCGTGAGGCCAGGAGAGCGGGGAGGGGAGCAAGGGTCCCCGGGGCGCGCGGTACAAAGAGGTACAGGTGCGAAGAGAGAGGAAGGAGGGACGGCCCGACGGAGGCAGGGGTCCAGCCGCGCGGCCGGGGGTCGGGGAGGGAAGAAAGGCGTGGGGAAAGGGGGCGGGAGGGAACAGGGGGAGGAAACAATGTAGCCGGCGCGGCCCCAGCAGAGTTCCGCTTCCGAACGCCGCCGCCAAGGTTCGATTTCGGAACGTCGCGCCGGCCACCGGGGGCCTCCCCGGACGCTGGATCGGGAGCTGCCGGGGCCCCCCGCGCTCCACGCCGCGAAGGATCCGGCGGCCACAGGCTGGCTGGGGCGGAGGAACTACTGGCCGCGGGACGGCCACGACAGCGGCGCGGCCGGGCGGTCGCCCCGCCGGAGCCCCACCCCAGCGGGGCCCCCGGGCAGGGTGCGCGGCGGGACGGGAGCGGGAGGACGGCCGGGGGCTCGGCGACAGCGGCCCAGTTCGGGTCGCCCCGGGCTCCGCGGGGAGGAAGCTCGCAGGCCTGGCTGCAGGAAGCGCGGCCCGATCCTCCGCCCGCGGCAGCGCGCCTGCGCGAGGGGGCCTGCCGGGCGTGCGGCGGGGCGTGGGCCGGCGAGCGTGAGCCGGCGCGGCGGCGCCCCCTACTGGGCGCCGGGGGCAGTACGTGTGGGGGTGTGTCTGCGCCCACGCCTTGCCCCCATCTGTGCGCCTGCGGCGAGGGCTCCCGAAGGTGCCTGGCAGAGGGCCGATCAGCCCGCCGTGGAGCCGCTTCCAGCCATCTCTGGGCCCAGCTCCCCTGACGTAGAAACCGTTTAGGCCGGTCTGGGCTCCTCTTCTCTGATCTGGTTATGGAGAGTGGGCCTCAGTCATAGCAGTAAGCATTTATTTGCTAGTGGGACCACTTCACGACTGTCAAAAAGTTCTTAGTAGTAAAACTGGCCAACAGACAAGCTCAAAGAAATAATTGCCAGAAGCGGAGAGGTGGCGTACTACAGGAAGCAGAAACGAGGGGAAGGCTAATGGGGAGACTTCATAGAGCTGGGACTGCAGGCAGAGGGCTCGGCGTGGACAAAGGAAGGGAGAAATGGCAGAGTTTGGTGGCTTGGGGAACTGTAAATGGCTCAGTGCGGGGGCACTTTGCAGTGTGGGTACAGGAGAGTGGTGGGAGTTGGCGTCTTGGAAGCCACGAGGAGTAGAGAGATTCAAAGAACCTTGTGGGACTTGCTCAGACTTTGTTTTCAGCCTGGAGGCAATGAAGAAGTTGTCAAAAGCTGTGTGACTTTGGAAAAGTTACTTAACCTCTCTGTGCTTTAGATCCTCATTTGGTAAAATGGGGGGAAAACTGATAATAGCATCAACTTCTTAAAATTATGTGGGGCAGGAAATTGGTAAATACGTTTAAAATGCTTAGTGTGCTGTGGCTGGCATATGGTCAGCCCTCAGTGCTGCCTGCTGTTATATATCATTGTTCACATGGAACGGGGAGGTGGTCTGCTTTGAGCTACAGGAGCAGGGTGTGTGTGTGTGGGGGGGACTAATCCGGGAGAGATCAGTGTAGGTTGGAGGTGTCAAGTCATTACCTAGGGACTGGGCCCAGAAGGGTCAGGGTTGGGTGGGCAGAGAGGAGGGGCACTGTCCAGTGGGAGAGATGAGGTGTACTGACAAAGTCTTAAAATTCAAAATTAATGAGGGGCTGGGGGAGTGAGGTGGACAGTAAAGGGCCCTGTGGGAGAGTGAGCGCAGTGTGGCTGCAGAGAGTGAAGTCTTACATGCCCGGAGCAGGAGTGGGGGGTTGCCTCCGTGGACAACCACGGGGTGGTCCTTTGATCCAATGCACCCCTGGGCCAGCTTCCCAGTGAGAGGCCAGCCTTTCAAGGAGGGAAGTAGTAGTCACACCCCTGTCCTTTGAGAAGATACAGTAAATCTCAGAGATAACTATGGTGAGTGTAGTGGAAAAAAGTATGACTTTGGGCTTCAAATCTTTTTTTATTATTTTAATTGTTGTTCAAGTACAGTTTTCTGTCCTTTACTCCCATGGGATGTCCGAGCATCCCATGGGCTTCAAATCTTAAAGTTAAATTTCAGCTGGGCTATTTACTAGCTGTGTGACCTTGGGTTAGTTACTTAAGTTCTCTGAGCTTAGTTTCCTCTTTCTGTAAGATCCTGCTCAAAATACACCCCTCTCATAAGAGAAGGTGCAGATTTAACAAGATAATGGCCTGAAGGTGAGGGGGGTGGAGGGGGTGCTTGGCTCATTTGATTTCCCTTTCTTCCTTCTGAGGTTAAGGTGGAACGATAAAGTGGGGTGGTGGGGCCGCCTCTCAGCCCGAAGGAATGCATTTCAGCAGCTCTCCAAAGCCTTCTGGGAGGCAGAAGTTGATATCTCCTCTACCCTGGGCGAGTCAGCTGGCAAAATGGGAAGGGAGTGCAGTTAATTTGGAGAGGATGCTCTAACCCCTGTCCCAGTGTTGTTACCAACCTGTCTTCCCTTAACCTCAAATGCGTTTGACTTTCCCCCAGGTTTATGTGGCCCAGAGCGTGAACTTGGGAGTCCAATAGACTTGCATTTGAATGCTGCCTCCACCTCTTCACAGCAGAGTGACACAAATTCTTTTTCTCTGAACCCCAGGCACCGGGGCAAATCAGTAAAGGGCCCTGCCTCACAGAACCACCTTGTAGTGGAAGAGCCAATTAACTGCCAACCTCCTCATTCATTCGTCCATTCACTCATTCAACAAATACTGGGCACCTCCTAAGTGCTAGGCACTGTCCTGGATGCTGGAGACAAAAAAGTGAGCAAGGAGTGAGCATGGGTCTTGCCCAAGAGAATAAAGCAATAAACAGAACAATCAGACACTGGTGTGAAGTTCATGAGTGCTTGACAGAGGGGAGCGGCCTGGAGAAACAGGCAGAGAGAAGCTTGAGGGGCAGAAGGCTGGGATGGCGAGAGCAGCAATCCGGGACAGTGGTGTGAGAGGAGGGGCCAGGTTCTGTAGGGCGCTATGGGTCAGGGGTGCTCGTACACGAGTTTGGGTTCTTTTATATGAGCAATGGGGAGCCGTTGGAGGGTCTTAAGTGGGGAAGCGGCATGACCGAGTGAAGGTCGAGGGGCCAGTGAGGATGCTTTGCATGGCCCCGCCAGTGGTAATGGGAGGGGCTCTGGTGGGCAGAGGACAGCCATGTGACAGCTCTTGGTGAGGGGCCGTGCGTGGGGAGTGAGGCCGTAGGAGAAAGCAGGGCTGGGTCTCAGGTGTCGCTGGGGCTCTGGAGGAAGGTGTGGTGCTCTGTGCTGAGCTGGGAGGGCCTGGGAGGGGCTCAAGCTATGACGGCTCAGGAGCTGGATTTTAGACAAGCTGAGTTGAAGACACCTGTGAGAGACATGGAGGGGTCAAGCCAGTGTTTGGAGCCACCTTTTACAGACCAGAGCACTGAGGCTCAGAGTAGAAAGGACTTTCCCAGAGTCCACTCCCAAGACTAGGGTTTAGATCTGAGGACCCCCAAAGCCTAAAGCACCAGCTGCCCCATGCAGTGGACTTTTGGAAAGGAGATCGTTAGAGTAGGGGCCTTGGGTTTTAGGATTTGGGAGGAAATTTAAGAGGCCCCTCCCAGCCAGGTAGGCTCAAGCACTAGCTTTCCCAGGCTGGGCTACTTGTCTGGCTTGAGGGAAAGGAGAAAAGAGAGGCTGGAGGGCCCCGGATGGCCCTGGATGTGGGGAACTGTGCTCAGGACTTGGGGCTGCATTCTGATGAAATAGCCCACCCACACTAGCTCAGTGCAAAGTTTGGACGGTCGCTGATGGCTAGAGGTCCAGAGCTTAAGCACCTTTATGGGTGGGTATGCGCTTTGCTCCTAGGGTCTTCTGGGAAGGAAAGGGCCTCTCCTCCCTCAGCCTACCTCTCCCCTCCCCCAGCCTCTTTGCTCTGAGAAGACAGTTTAGAGAAGCTGGTGTGAAATAGTTTGAAACTCAGTCCCGCATGGGCAGAAAACAGGAAGCCAAGATTAAAGGCAGACTTCCAGCAAAGTCCCCTCGACTTCCTGCAGAGCAGGTGCCCAGGCTGAGCTGACTGTGAGCAGCCGCCGCTCTGCCAGCGCCCAGGGCGCCCCACAGGGCTGGCCCTCCTGCTTTGAGAGCTGCTCTTTGACCCTGTCATCACCATGCCCCTTGGGAGCCTCCTGCAGAAAAGACCAGGGAAGGTGGAAGTAGCAGTCTCTGGGAAAGAAGCCTAGTGATGGCACCCACAGGAAACAACTCTGGGGACACCGGGGGGCAGGGAGGCCAAGCAGAAAGGGCATGGGCTTCGAGGTCACTTAGGCCTGGTGTGAATGCCACTTCCCTGCTGCAGGGTGTCACTGACTTGTGGAGGTGGGTCAAAGGGCAGAAGCAGCACAAAGCCAGGGAGGGGGGTGCTTGAGGAAGGTGGCCAGAGAGAGTGGACCAATGCCCGGGCTGAGTGTCCCTAGGGAAAGCCAGAAACCAGGAGACAGCAAGTGTCATAGTGGCCCCTGGCATCCGAACACCAGAGGCTGCTTGGCTGGATGACTGAGCTGATATCCACAGCTGCTAAAAGCTCAGGATACAAACAGGGGCCAGGCCTGGCCTCCCCTGCAGCCCCTTCCCCTCCAGACCTGTAGGAGAGCAGTCTTCCAGGAGCCGTGTCAAGTCCAGATGCGCCTGCCTCATGCAGAGGCATCATTCTCACCCAATTTATCTTAATAGTGGCTCTGTTAGAGTCCTGGCCTCACTCCTGCCCAGCTCTGTGACCTCTGTTTCCTCATCTCTAAAATGGGAGTGAGAGGCCGGGCTCACAGGGCGCTTTTCACGCTAAGTGGCGGTGAGCTAGCAGATTGCTGGCACTGCTTTGGCACAACGCTCACTTTCGCTCGCTGGCAGTTAAGTGACTCTGTATTTCTTCTCTGGCTTCTGAAAACAGGCTCTGTAGTCCCAGCCTAGCCCTGCTGTCCTCTAAGCCTTCGTTCAAGTCCAGCTCCCTAAGCTGCCGTTTCACCAGTGGCTGATGAGATGAAGCCCTCCGCCATCCAGTCACCAAGTAGTGGGTGTGTGCGTACTATCTTCTGGGGACTTGAGTAGCTGGGATTGGGTAGGTACGGAAGATTCCTTGGTTCTTACCCGGAGTCCTGGGCTAACAGAACCTCTCACACATTGAGGCTTCCTCCTCAGAGCTGCTCAGACGCCTTCGCCCACCAGGTGTCGCCTCTGAGCTGGACCAGGCCACCCAGAAGTCCCCAGGCTCTGCTTCGTGGGTTGGAAAATCCAGCCGGTGCTGTTCTGACTTCTTCACGGGAACTGCTGGGGGAAGTCAATAAACGGTTCTGAGGTTCTCTGTTGTGCAAAGGTGGGAACTCGGCCCAGGGCGAGGGGAATGAGGAGCAGGGGCAGGAGGTTTGCCTGGCTTGGGCCTCGGGCCAAGCTTTTTCAAATCACATACAAATCCTCCTTGCCAGGTGCACCTGTGAATTTAGCCTGGTATTAGCATTTGTTCCTGTCAGAGGTCAGGACAGCTTTCAGAAGTCCGCTGTCTTGGTTGGGAGTGGGGTGGACTGGGATGGGAAGGGGACCCTCTCTGAGCCAGAGGAAGTTCCAGAAGCTGCCTATGAGTCAGGGATGGGGCCTGGAGGGCCCTTCTTCAGTGGTTTCCAGGGACCACATGCGATGTATTTCTTCCCTGCGGTTGTGCAGCCCCTCAGAGTTTAGTTTTAAACAGTGGTGTCTGGGTGGGGGGAGCTCTGTGAGGACAGGAAATGGCTCCTTTTCCTCTGTCTGTCCACAGGGCAGCACTGAGCCTGCAGCAGTGAATCTGTGTTGAATGAGAAGTGAGTGACTGGATTCTCCCTGCCGTCTCTGCTGTCGTTCCTGTCACAGGCCTCAGGGCATTCACATCAAAGAGAGGGCCCTCGCCTGATCCTCTGTTGTTGCCCCCACAACCTGTCTTCCCAGACCGCTCTGCTTCACCTCTGGGTCTCCAGGGGCACTCTCCAGAGGTAGCCTCCGAGAGGTCCCTGTCACCTCTTCCTCTAGCCAGGGCCGGTTCCATTGGGAGAGGTGACCCTCTTATCCCTCGAGACCCCCCCACCCCTGGCCATACACCTTTCATTCCGCAGTCTGAGAGGGAAGGCAGGTGTGCCGAGTGGGGGAACCCCAGTCCTGGGTGCTGGTGTCTGCACGGGCCTAGCCCTGGATTGAGGTTGGGGTGACAGGACCAAAGCTTGGGAGAAGCTGGTCACTTGCCTGAGCTTGTGGTGCAGAAAGGAGCATGAAGTTCCCAGTCAGTCAGGGTGAGGCTGCCACGAACACTAGGGACACAGAGATTCCTGTCAGGGGTGGCTGAGGGCCAAGAGACCAAGGGCAGCACCTGTTCAAACCGTACCTGAGGCCCAATCTTAGCTGTTTCCTTGTTGCCAGAATCTTTGAGTCCTATCTTTTCTGTAGCAGTACGTTTATTTGTTTTTTGCTTATGTTAGCTGGAGGTTGGTTTCTGTTGTTTGTGACTTAGAATCCTGCTGGGTGACCCCTGACCCCACTCCTGTCGTGGCGGTGGGCGGATGAGGTGTGGTCCTGCGTGGGAAATTCTAGATTCATAGCAGTGATTAGACAAAGGCCATTGTCTTCCCTTTGCACTCCCTGTGATGATTTGCCTTCTGCCCTTTTTAAAAAAATTTATTTTATTTTATTGTTTTTCAAGTACAGTTGTCTGCATTCCCCAACCCCCGCCACTGCCCCCTACCCTAGCCATCTGCCCTCTTTTTGTAATAGAGATGGGGCCAGCCCGTAGTCTCATCTGTGCGGAGGGGGACACTGCCCCCTGGTGGCCAGAGAGCAGATCCCTTCCAAGAGGAAGGGAAAATGATGGGGCTGGAGGCAGAGCAGTGGTCAGGCTCCCGCTGCTTGGAGCCAGGGAAGGACCCTACCACAGGCTCAACCAGGGTCAGAGGCAGACTTGACCCTCCCCAACTGGAAGTGTCCCAGAGCTGGCCCGGGTAGATGAAGACAGGGAGACAAGTGCCTGAAGAAGGGGAAAGGATAAAGCCACTTCCAGAAAGCATGGCTGACTGGTTACTCCCTCACAAAGAGGCAGTAACCAGCTTTTCTAGAACCCCCAGTGGCGCCTGTCTGGCACTGCAAGGGCTTTTCCAGATGTGCCAGGAGGGGACAGCCAGATCAGCACCCGGCTGCCAGGATTCCCCAGTGTCCCCCGTTGAGCTGCTCTGCAGTTCCAAGGCCATCACTATGCTGAGCCCCCAACATCTGGCCTGGCCTCAGCATTGCTGGCACTGCTGGGATTTTCCTGAATACCAAGAGCAAGGTGAGGATGAGAAGGAAGGCACAATCCTTTGAACTGTGGGTTGGGTGTTTGTACATTTGATCTCATTTAGTAATTATCCTTCAAGGAGCCCAGGAGCATGTAGACCTTATCTGTGTGGCAAGGAGGCCGGTCCACAGAGGGTGATTCTCAGCACTAGCTCACAGCCTGAGATCTCTCTTCTGCCCCTGAGGGGCCTTTCAAACCGCAGTTCCAGAGGCCCCGGGCCCCAAGACCTGAGTCTGTTTGGCGGTGCAGGGACCATGAGCTGGGGGAGGTGTCTGCATCTAGGTGCAGAGGGGCTGCTAGTGCAGAGCAGAGGGTCTGGGTGGGATGGTCCTGGACCCCAGGGTGGGAGGCAGGGCTGGGATGAAGGGGCATGAAGGGCAGGCTGGGAACAAACTTCTGGCTTAACAGTCTGTTCTGAACCTTCTGGCAAGCTGGCTCCAGCCCAGGTGACTTGTGTGAGCACAGGGATTCTGAGCTGCAGAGGCCATCAGCAAGCCTGCAGTGAAACTCAGCTGTGCAGATTCCTAGTGGTGTCATCTTAGGAGAGTGACTTCCCCTCTGCACCCCTGCCCCCGCCTTCCTGGTGAGCATGAGCACACTCCCCTCACAGAGGGTTGTGAGAGCTAATGGGCAAACACAGGAGAGGCCTGGTGTGAGCAGGTGCTCAGGGGACAATGGCGATTCTCAAGCAGAATCAAGGGGCCAGCTGGACTCCAAACATTTCCAAGATTCTAGAACTTAAGTCCTTTGAATATAAGAGCCCTGAGAAGAGGTAGGTTGGGCTGTATGTGCTTGTAGAACTGTCTACTCCATCCCTGTGCCTGTCGGTGAACTTGCAACCCCGCGGGCTCCCCTGGAGAGCAGGGTGAGTGTTCCCGGTGCTCAGTGCTCCCCGAGGCCCTGCCACAGAAAAGCTGGTGGGTCAGCGTTGGAGGTAGTGGGCTCCCTCTCCCTGCAAGTGAGAGATAAGAAGTTGGGCTCTTGGCAGGTAATTGGACCAGGAGTTTCTATTCAGGTGTGTCTATAATGACCAGGCCAGGGATTGATGAAAAGAGGGTGGGAGGAGTCCTCTGGTATTCTTTGTGGATTGTCCAGAATTTCTCAGTAGGAAGGACTAAAGACTTGTCTTGAAGCTGCATTTGTAAAGTAAATTCACTTTTCCTTAGATTGTCTTTGGAATGGGGTCCCCAGGGCTGTGGTGACGGCCAGCAGCGTTAGGGAGCATGCGCTTCTGTGAGTGGCCACGAGGGGGCGGCCCAGATTGCACTGTCAGGCTCCAGCTGGACGGTGGGGGCAGATCCTTGCTGGGAACGAGAACTGGGAGGTTGCTGGTTTGATTGCTGATGACGGCACTTGCCTGGGTTGTGAGCTAGATCCCCCGTTGGGGGCCCTCCAGAGGCAACTGATCAATGTATCTCTTGCACATCCATGTTTCTTTCCCTCTCTTTCTCACTCCCTCCTCCCCTCTCTAAAAATAAATAAAATTTTAAAAATGTTTTGACAAATATTGTCAAATTCTCTTTTTGACTGAAATTGGCTCTCACCAATACTGAATATCAGTGCCTGTTTTGGATGCCTCTGCTGGCACGGTGTGTTATCAGACATTTCATCTGTGCCGATCTAGTGAGAAATCTCATATCAGCTTTAAGTTGTATTCTCTTATTCATCCGTGAGGTCAAAGCATCTCCTTATATTTAAAAATATGTTTGTATTTTCCTCTTCTGTTAACAGTTCATTTTCTTTTTCCATCTTTATTGGATTTTTTTTTAAAGAGCTCTTTGCATATTAAGGAAATTAACCTTTTACCTGTGTGTCATGCAGGGTCCCTGCAGGAAACAGCATGCTCAAATCGGTCTAATTTGAGGAAGGTTTAATACAGGGGTGTTCACACGTTGTGGGCATGTGGGCAAGGACTCCCAGCATCTCCAGGGAGACTCCCAGGGAGGCTCAGGGGAAGAGAGCTGCTGCCGGCGGCTCGAGTCTCCTATCCCCCAGTGTTAGCGCTCCCACTCCGTATGCCCGGTCAGAAACTGGGGCAGAGGGGCCTGCGGACACGGCCCCGCCACAGAGCTTGTGGAGAGGGGCCTGCAGGGCGGACCGGCAGGCATTCAGTACACACTCACTGTGTGTCTTTGGGTTTGTTTATGCCTCTTTTAAATGCAGCATTGATTTATTCTTGTTTAGTAAAACAATCTTTTATAACTTTTGCACTCAAAAGGCTTTTTTCATTCTCAGATTATTAAAAAATCAATTCCATCTTTACTTTTGTCCTTTTATGGTTTTATTACTAACATTAAACTTTTAGATCCATTTGAATTTATTTCAGTGTTAGGGAAATAGGTGTGCAATTTTTTCAACAGTGTTTATTCCGTAATATATCTTTCCCTCACTGATTAGAAATGTTCCTTATCAATAAAAGTTTGTGTGCATGGATTGCTGGGAACAGAAACTCACTGCTCTGCCATCTGCCACACAGCTGCAGGCCTCATGTTGCCCCGGGGCCCTGCCTGGGGCTCATCCCCACAGCCCTTCCATACCCGTAGTGTTCTCTGAATCTCCAAAGTGGGGGTGGTGTGGGGCCCACAAGATGACGATGTTCCTGACGATGTTCCTGGAATGGTACCCGTCAGCTGGTGGAGAGCGTGGGTAGGAGTGGGCTTGCATGCCAGATGCTAGTCCAGGTGCATGTGTAAGGCTGCATAGCTGGGGGTGTCCACACTCTGGGTGCACGCGTGTGGGTGCATGAGTGTATCTGTGTGTGAGTTTGCCAGATGTTATGTTCAGGCAGATCAGCATGCCAACCAGGTATGTGTGTGCTTATAGCCAGGTGGGTATTTGCAGGAGTGCCTGCCACATCCTGTGCTCTTAGGGCCAAGGGAGCCACTCACTAGATGCCTGAGAGTCCTTGCCCTGAAAATCCAGAAGCAAGGAAGCTCAGTCCCCAGGTGGGGGAAGGGGGTGGATATGGGAGGCACCAGGCAGAGTAATCAGGCAGGTTTGCAGAGCATGTTACTACTCCAGCTCGCTGACATGTTGCACTTGAGAACCTGGAACCCTGGACCTGGTGAGGCTCTCTCCCTGGATGGGGGTGCAGAGACACCGCCCCAAGCTTTGGGGGAGCCATAGTGTGGAAAATGAGTAGCTGGGCAAGATCGAGGCAGGACTCAACTTCCACCAGCACATCAAACAAGGCAGTACTCAGGGCCGGAGTGCCCACTGCACACCCAGGCCTGGAGGGCCCAAGTGCAGGAAAGGTCTCAGTCCACTATCCACACACAGATTCTAGGTGGGGACATGTGTACCCAGACCAGTGTCTTGTCCAGAGCCTCTGGACAGCAGCCCACCTGGAGTGAAACCTCCGAGTTGGGAGTGGACAAGCATCATGGGAGAGCTGCTTCCCACTGCCCCCCCGGGGACCCCACTTTGATGGTGGAGGTACTGGACCCCTAGAGTGAGGGTGATGTGTGTGAGAGAGGGGATACGGTGGGGGGGACAGGTGAAGGAGCTACTACCCAATGAAGCCTTGAGTGCTGGAAGGACTTTTTGGGGATTGCATGCTCCCCACCCCCTACCCCCTCCCTGCAGTGAGCCCTGTGCTCTCTGGAGGGATTTCAGGGCCCTGACCTCAACCTCATCTGCAGTGTAGGGGTTTGGGCTGAGCCCCGGAGACGGATCCTTCTCACTCACCTTTCCCACTCAGCCCCAAGCCCCTGACGCCCCTGACTGGCCTCCTGCACTCAGGAAAGCTGCTCTAGTCAGGCCACGCATTGGGGCACAGACAAGAGAGCAGGTCCCTGCACTGTGCAGCAGGGCGTAGCCCATCCCCTGGGGAGGGGGTCAGGGATGCCTCTGAAAATGGGGATAGGGGAAGCCAGACCAGTGGAAGGAACAGAATGTACTAAAAGAGAGAGAGGCTCTGCTCTCCGGAAGCCGGATATCTCCAGGCTTCCCTGGAGCAGGTGCTGGGGGTGGGGGCGGTGGCCTGTTCCACTGGGAGTTATGTTTCCTTCTGGCAGCTCCTTCTCACGCAATGGGCCGGAAGGGGTTGGGGGCCCATTGTTCCCTGGCACGCCAACACCCCAGCTTCTGGGTGGGGGGAGCAGTGGAAGGAAGTGGGCTGAGTCCAGGCCCTGGCAAGACCCCAGTGGTAAGCGGGTGCAGGGTCCTGGGAATGCTTGGGAAGGCTGGCTTACACATGTGTGCCTGGTGCGAGCACAGGGGCGCATGCCACACATGTCATCACTTTGGTCCTTACCTGAGACTACCCTTCCCAGTCCTCCTGGGGTGTGCGTGTGTGTGTGTAGCATTGACCTAATACCTGGCCCTTTATACACTTTATCTCATCAAGCTTCCCACCAACTTTGTGCAGTGGCAAGATGAGAAAATCTAGACCCAGAAAGGCTGTGCACCTGGCCCAGGGTGAGTGGGGGAGCTGGATGTAAACCTTTCTGTGAGCCAGCCTCCTGCCTTATCCTCTTTCCCTTTCCCAGGCCCCGTGGGGACTGACTCATTAACTACTGGCTCAGGATGAAGTAGTGGGTGCGGAGGTGAGGGGCTGGACTTGGGAAGCATATCAAGTGTCATCATGCTATCCTTCTAAGACCAGAAAAGCCCTCTGGCACTCAACGCCCACAGGGAGAGGCGGGGGCGTCAGCGGAGACCAGA
Organism: Tonatia bakeri; assembly: GCA_004024845.1. Taxonomy (NCBI): domain Eukaryota; kingdom Metazoa; phylum Chordata; class Mammalia; order Chiroptera; family Phyllostomidae; genus Tonatia; species Tonatia bakeri. Next base: position 13,225 of record PVIA01004892.1, on the reverse strand, counting down.
GGCTGCCTCCTTCGTCAGAGTAGGCAGTGGGCACGCACCCCGGGGTGCCCTGCCCCTGCACAGCCTTACAGCCTGCCCCTACAGCTGTGCATCTTTGAGTCAGAGCCCCAGCTCCCGAAGGATCCTGGAGCCTAGTGTCTTGTCACGGTGGAGGGGCGACCAGAGCACGGGGTCTTGGGAAGCTAATGTTGAAGGGGGGTCACTGAGGGATGGGGAGGTATGCTCAGCATGTGACACCTCAGGAACAGGAGCCCACAACAATGGTAAGGTGGAGGGACACCCTTGAACTGACTTTTTTTAACCGCATGAGCTGTGGACTAGGAAAATCCAGCTTCCTTCTGCCTGACACTTCCCCCACCGCCATGGAGCGCCCACCACCCTTCTTTCAGAAGTCTGCTCCCTCCTCATATGTCTTTATCAGTTGCAGTCCTTCCTCAGGGAGCAAGCTGCCTTCAGAATGAAACTTATCTGGGCATATCTGGGGCGTCCTCAGGGACTGGACATATTTGCATAGGGACTCGGGACCCTAGGAGAGAGGCCATCCTGAGGGAAAAGCAGCCAGGCAGGACCAGCCAGCCCAGTGTCACAGCCCCCTTCTGTGAAGGGGCGGGCTGGTTTGGGCAAAGAATAGCAGTGGCCCTTTCCCTGATTTGCCAGGAAACCCAGTCTTAGAGGGTCAGGGAGGGCTGAGGGCAAGGGCAAGGCTGCTCTGCACTGAGGGTGTGAGGAGGGGTGGGTAGGACTGGAAAATGACAAACAGAGGTTCTCGTGTGGCTCTGCTAGTTTGCCCCTGTGCCACGTCTCTCCTGGGCCAGGTGTGCAGGGCCTACCTGCCGAAGTCACCAGTTGTGACTGCTGGGACCAGTGGTGGGTGCGGCTTCAAAAGGACTCAGTCACTGACTGGTGTGTGGCCTGGCTCAGAAAGACAGCCTGAGCCACTCAAACACCTTTCTCGGCAACCTGAACTAAGTTATATAAAGGGTGGTAGTAGAGGCTTGAGAGTTAATGTTAATTAAAGGATCTAAATTGGACATGCTAGGATGCTTAGAGAAGTCACTTAATTTTTCGTTTTCACCAAATTTACCCCACTCCAGTGGCAAACCTCAAAGGTTGCCAGACCTTTGTGAGATTTTGACCATAGCCTTAGGCGAGGCTGGCAGAGCAGGGTCATTGTTCACGGCCCAGTACTCAGGTTTACAGTGCTGCAGAAGACCTCAGAAGGGGCTGGGCATGATGGTCTGAGGCCCAGAGATGGAGAGGGGCTTGGCCAATGTCACCCACACCTAGAGCGGGAGCTGTGCATCCCTTCTGCTCAGAGACCCCTCCCCTCCAGCCAAGCGTTCTCTCCAACTGCCTGTGTGTCCTGCCAATCATGCTGCTTGTCTGAGCAGCCCTGTTCTGTGCAGGCGGTCCTGGCTGAGGGAGGGGGGCGGGGCACCAGGAGGAGCTCTGACAAGGTGTCGGGACGCCACCCTGAAACTCCCCCCCTCACCAATTCCCAGATCATGCTTTCCGACCCTTGCATTCCTTATCTCAAAGGGGAGTGTAGTGACGTCCACCTCCTAGGGTTGTCGTGAGAACAGCCTGGGATGATGTGTGTCCAGGGTCTGCCTAGGAAGGGGCAGGACAGGCTGTTCCAGCTCCCCTGCAGCCTGCTGTGCGGCAGGATTGGTGAGGGGCCAGGGGGGCAAAGTCTCCATGTCCTATGCCTCCTACTTTGGCTCTGGCCAGAGAGGAACCCTAGGTCCACCCAAAGGAGTTAAATATTGGCCTGGTGTGCATGAGAAGCTAAGGTCAGCTCCTGGTCACGGGGAGATAGAGGTAGCAGTGGCTGTTTGGTGACCACTGGGCCTGAAATGCCCCAGAGAGCTGGGCCTTGGCTGAGTCTTAGTTCGAGGAAGTCTGGCAATGCCTGTTGTTCATTGGGGTCTTTATATGCGTGTGCCACTAGGGTGCATTGCTGGAGTTTTCCACAAGTTAGGGACTTGGAGGATAGGACCATGTCCTTTCAGACTGGGGCTCCCAGAGCAAGGCCACGTCGCCTTCCTCAGACAACTACATGTTTCCTGAGATTCCCCGGCTTGGGCTGCAGCCCCCTCATCAGATGGGGACTCAGAGCAGGCCTGTTTCCCCCTCACACTGGAGCCTGGGTAGGGCTGCGTCTCCCCCTCAGTTTATGATGTCCATGACAGGGTCATGCCCTGCTCAGCCTTAGGTTCCCTCAGAGTGGAGTCCCCTAGGGCCGAGCTGTTCCTCCTCTGACTGACAGGGAAGCTGAGTCTTCTTTCCAATGCAGAGTTGACTGAAGAGCTGGCTTTGGTTTGAGGTCAGCCATGGACACAGACAGACAGAGCTCAGGTGAGGTGCTTCCTCCCTCCAAGATTTCAGCACAGAATCCAGCTGATTTTACTTCCTAAATTTATTATTTTCATCATAGCCACAGACAGCTGTGATTCCTTCCAGAATGTTGAGGTAATTATGCCACTGGATGAACACTTTGGAAATGAAAGTCTGCCTCATTTTCATCTAATCTCAGAGAATCATAATTTGTAAGACAGATAAAGTGGAGTCTTGGTTAGTATTGATAATGAAGCTGAAATAAACTGAAGGAAGGCTTCAGCAAGAGTGCTGATGGTGTATAGCAGAGAGCACCTGCTGCTGGTCAAAGGCGGCATTACAGCTTACCCCTAATAGTCTGGTTTCCACTCAAGAGAAGTGGTAAGAAGTGAGGTCCAGCCACTCTGTAGGTGGGCTACTTGGAAAGGGTTCTGGCAGGGTAAAAATTGGTAACTTACGCCTAGACTTCAACACCTAGGGGTTAGTCATCATTTGGACCACCTTCTTATGAAATTTTCAGTTTGAACTATTAGTAGCTATTTTTTCCTCACAAAACATATCTTTAATACAATAATAAAAGTTAATAGGAAACCAGGACTAACTTTGCAGAGATCCACTCTACTGCCCACAGGGATGAGTCTACGAGTCGACGAGACTGGGTGAGTCTGCTGCAGAAGGCAGGAGGTCATGGCAGATGGGCGGGCACAGCCATTCTTCCTGTGCCATTCTCTCCTGCCTTCTTCTAAGACCCGCCAGAGTGTTCCTCCATGGTTTTCCTTCCTTCATCCTCCACACCTGGGTGGGCACTCTAAAGTCACACTTTACTGTGGCACCTTCAAGGATAAACACGGGTCTTGAAAAGAGCCTTGCGCTGGAGGCGCCCGAAGAAGGCTGCTGGTCGGTTCAGGGGCGTGCGCCCAATCCCACACCCTCACGCTCCGTCTTTCTGTCTCTGCGTTGCCGTGGGAGGAGCTTTGCTCATGCACAGGAGATAAAACACAATGAACAGCTCTCTGGTTTTGTGAAGAACAAAGCGAACATTATAAACTTAGAACTTGGGGCTTTTATGAGGTCAACTAGTCCAACTCTCTGCCTCTGGAGGTGAAATTAGGGAGCTCAGAGTGGAAAAGGGGGGCTCTGCCACTGTGGAAGTAAGTGAGCAGAGTGAGTGCTCCCCCCAGCGCTATGTGGAGAGAGGGGAAGGCCTGGGCCTTTTTTGAAAATAACATTTGGGAGGGAGGGGATTAAGAAGTACAAAGAGGTGGTCACAGAATAGCCATGGGGATGTAAAGCACAGGGTAGGAAATGGGGAAGCCAAAGAACTCACGCACATGACGCATGGACGTGAACAGTGGTGGGGGATTGCCTGAGGGAGTGTGGGCTGCTGGGTGGAGAGGGGTAAAGGGAGAAAATCAGGACAACGGTAATTGTATAATCAATAAAATATAATTGAAAAATAAAATAATACTTTGGCAATATTTTACTGTGTTACTAGCCTTTTTGTTTTTGTAATTTATAGCCTTTATTTTAAAGTTCCCCTGCCCCTCCCCTTTGGCAGCCATCATCTATTTCTGTATATCTCTGGACCTGCGTCTGTTTTATTTATTCATTTGTTTGGGTTGCTTTCTTTTTATATTCCATATATAAGTGAAATGATTCAGTATTTGTCTTTCTCTGACTTATTTCACGTATTATAATACCCTGTTGGTCCATTCATATTGTTCAGAGAATCATCTTCTTTGTTGCATGATTACATTCTTTTTTATTGTAAATACCGTTGATCAACATCTAGGTTGCTTCCGTGTCTTGACTGTTACCAGTAGGGCTGTGGTGACACAGGGTGCATATGTCTTTTTGAATGAGCATTTTGTTTTCTTTGGATATATACACGGAAGTGGCATTGGGTCATATGGCAGCTCTATTTTTAATTTTTTGAGGAAACTCCATACTCCTTTCCACAGTGGCTGCACCGGTCTGCATTCCCACCAACAGTGCACTAGGGTTCCCCTTTCTCTACAGCCTTGCCAGCACTTGTTGATTGCTGATTTATTGATGATGGCCATTCTGACAGGTGTGCGGTGATATCTCACTGCTCACTGTGGTTTTAACTTGGATTTCCCTGATGATATATGACGTTGAGCATCATTTCATATGTCTAATAGCCATCCATATATCTTTTTTGAAGAAATGTCTATTCAGGCAATATTCTATTGTGTTACTAGCTTTTTTGTTTTTGTAACTGACGGCCTTCATTTTTAAATTCCCACCCCCCAGTCTCCTCCCCTTGGTGTTAAGTTATGTGAGTTCCTGATGGTTTGGATATTAACCCCTTATTGGAGGTATTATTTGCTAATATCATCTTCCATTCAGCAAGTGCTTTACTGTTTTTAAGATTTTTTTCAAGATTTTATTTATTTATTTTTAGAGAGAGGGAAAGGGATGAAGAAAGCGAGAGAGAGAAACATCGGTGTGTGAAAGAGAAACATTGATCAGTTGCTTATCGCACGCCCCCAATCAGAGACCACAACCCAGGCGTGTGCCCTGACTGGGAATCTAACTGGCGACCTTTTGGTTCACAGGCCGACACTCAGTCCACTAAGCCACACAAGCCAGGGCTGCCTTTTTGTTTTGTTGACGGTTTCCTTTGCTGACAAAAATGTTTTTGGTTTGTGGTTACTATGAGGTTTATGTATATTATTCTATATCCATAGCAGTCTATTTTAAGCTGGTAGGAATTTAAGTTCAAATACATTCTCTGAGGACTACATTTTTTAAAAATATATTTTATTGATTATGCTATTACAGTTGTCCCATTACGCCCCGTCATACCCCTCCACCCTGCACACCCTCTCCCACCGACATTCCCCCTCTTTAGTTCATGTCCATGTGTCATAAGTTCCTTAGCTTCTACATTTCCCATACTTTTCTTGCCCTCCCCCTGTCTATTTTCTCCCTACCATCTATGCTACTAATTCTCCATACCTTTTTCCCCTCTCTCCTCCTCCCACTCCCCTGTTGCTAACCCTCCATGTGATCTCCATTTCTGTGGTTCTGTTCCTGTTCTAGTTGTTTAGTTTGTTTTTGTTTTGGGTGTGGTTGTTAATTGTTGTGAGTTTGCTGTCATTATAGTGTACATGTTTTTTATCTTCTTTTTCTTAGATAATAAGTCCCTTTAACATTTCATAAAATAAGGGCTTGGTGATGATGAACTCCTCTAACTTGACCTTATCTGAGAAGCACTTTATCTTCCCTTCCATTCTAAATGAAAGCTTTGCTGGATAGAGCAATCTGGGATGTAGGTCCTTGCCTTTCATGACTTGGAATACTTCCTTCCAGCCCCTTCTTGCCTTCAAGGTCTCTTTTGAGAAATCAGCTGACAGTCTGATGGGAACTCCTTTGTAGGTGACTGTCTCCTTATCTCTTGCTGTTTCTAGGATTCTCTCCTTCATTTTTACCTTGGCTAACATAATTATGATGTGCCTTGGTGTGTTCCTTCTTGGGTCCAACTTCTTTGGGACTCTCTGAGCTTCCTGGACTTCCTGGAAGTCTATTTCCTTTGTCAGATTGGGGAAGTTCTCCTTCATTATTTGTTCAAATAACTTTTCCACTTGTTGCTCTTCCTCTTCCCCTTCTGGTACCGCTATAATTTAGATGTTGGAACATTTAAAGATGTCCTGGAGGTTCCTAAGCCTTTCCTCATTTTTCTGAATTCTTGTTTTTTCATTCTTTTCTGTTTGGTTGTTTTTTTTCCTTCCTTCTGGTCCCCTCCATTGTTTTGAGTCCCAGTTTTTTTCCCATCACTATTAGTTCCCTGCGCATTTTTCTTCATTTCACTTAGCATAGCCTTCATTTTTTCATCTAATTTGCAACCAAATTCAACCAATTCTGTGAGCATCCTGATCACCAGTGCTTTGAACTGTGCATCTGATAGGTTGGCTATCTCTTGGTCACTTAGTTTTATTTGCTGTGGAGCTTTGATCTGTTCTTCCATTTGGGCCATTTTTTTTTCTTGTTGCGCCTGTTACGTATGAGGGGCGGAGCCTTAGGTGTTCACTGGGGCAGGCAACCCAGTTTCTGGGTTGTGACACTGTATGTGGGGGCGGGGTCTGAGAGGGAACAATGGCACTTGCTCGGCTCTCTGTGGATTTCAGTCACTTCCCCCACTTCCCCCAAGCAAATTGGGCCCTTCTGGTGCTGATGCCTGTGTGGGTGGGTTTGTGTACATTCTAGGACCCTGTGGGTCTCTCCAATGAACTCTCCTGTGAGGCTGGGAGTTTCTCCCGCTGCTGCCTCAACCCCCACAGATGTTTTCAGTCAGAGGTTTGAGGCTTTATTTCCCCGCTCTGGGACCCTGGGTTGCACAGTCCATCCTGATCCCCAGGTGTTTCTCCCAGTTTATCTGTGCTTGAATGTGGGACTGCACGCTCCACAATCTGCCGCCTCAGAGGGTCCACCAGCTGCCACCCTGCCGCAAGTCCTCTCTGCCCAGGTTGCCCAAATCCGCGCCTCCTACTGGTCTGGATGAATGTGTCTTCTTTAACTCCTTGGTTGTTGGACTTCATACAGTTAGATTTTCTGTCAGTTCTGGTTCTTTTTGTTTTTAAATTTGTTGTTCTTCTTTTGGTTGTGCGAGGAGGCACAGTGTGTCTACCTATGCCTCCATCTTGGCCGGAAGTGCTCTTATTAGATATTTTAATTGCAAGTATTTTCTCCCATTCTGTGACTTATCTTTTCATTCTTTCGATAGTATCCTTTGATGAGACCTGGGGCTTTTGCAGGTAACCTAAGCATTTCTGGGGAGTTCATCCTCTCCCAGCTGTGGATGAACAAATCAGGGTCTTTGGAGAAGTCAGATGTTCTACCTTTTGAAGATAGGACACCAGGGACCCCCACCCACCCTTCTGGGTTTGACCCACAGGACTGGGGCCCTACCTCCCTACTCCCTTTACGTGTTCAAAGACTAGAATCATAAAAAAAAGAAGATAGAAGAGAGAGCAGTGAAAGGTACACCCATCACGACTGAGGAAACAAACATGGACCCAGTCTCAGGACTCCAGAAACCACACAATGCTACGTCATGGATGAACCTTGAAACCATGCTAAGTGAAGGAGCCAGTCACAAAAGACCACTTACTGTGTAATTACATCTATATGAAATGTTCATAGTAGCCAAATGTATAGAGACAGAAAGAAAACTAGTAATTTCCTGGGGCTAGTGGGGCAGGGAAGGTGAGTTAAGGGGGATGGGATGGGAAGTGACTGTTAAAGGGTATTTTTAAAAAATCCTTACCCAAGAATATGTTTGCTGATTAAAGAGAGAGAAAGGGGGAAACAGAGAGAGAAAGAGAGAGAGAGAGAGAGAGAGAGAGAGAGAGATGTGAGAGACACATCAGTCGGTTGTCTCCCATACATGCCTTGACTTGACCAGGGGTCGAAACTGCAACCTAGTTATGTGTGCCCTGAGCAGGGATCAAACCCACAGCCTCTTTGTGGTATATAGGAATGACACTGTAACCAACTGAGCCACCTGGCCAAGGCAGCATGGTATTTTTTTTCCAGATTATAAGAAGTCTAAAATTGATTGTGGTGTGGTTGCACAACTCTGAATATACTAAAAGCCATGGATTGTACATTTTAAGGGGGTGAATTATACGGTATGTGAATGATGGGGAACAAAATAAATCACCCTACAATATTCCATTTTGACATATTGATTATTTTGAATTACGGTTACTCAATAAACAGCCGATATAAAAAGGAGTCTGTGCCCCTCCTTCTTCCCCCTGCAAGCAGGAAATAAATCTCCTATGTGAAGATACCCCCTGTATCAGGAGGGTGGGAGGCACCCTTATCACCAGAGATGGGGAATTCAAGGCTCAGAAGGCTGTATAAGCAAACTTTCTTATGTCTTTATTAATTTGCTACCCAAAGCCCAAACTCCTTTGTATTGTCAAATCTTTACAAATAGCCCTGGCTGGCGTAGCTCAGTGGATTGAGCGCTGGCTGCAAACCAAAGCATCGTAGGTTCGATTCCCAGCCAGGGCACATGCCTGGGTTGCAGGCCACGGCCCCCAGCAACTGCACATTGATATGTTTCTCTCTCTCTCTCCCTTCCCTCTCTAAAAATAAATAAATAAATAAATAAATAAATAAATAAATAAATGAATAAATAAAAAACATCAGGAGATAAAAATGAATTTATGAGTTCACATTTACTGAGTTCTCTTAAAAAAAAAGAAAAAAATCTTTATAAATAATTCTTTCTCTGTTTTAAAGGTATAAAAGCTGCTTGCATTAGTCAGTTCTTTGGGTCTTGTATTTCTATGGGTTCTTGCATGCACAAAATCAAATTTGTTTTTCTCTTCTTAATTATTATGTCAATTTAATTGTAGACCAGCCAAAGAACCTAGAAGAGAAAAGGGAAAATTTTTTCTTCTCCTTACATGAATTATATCTTAATAAAGCTGTTATTTAAAAAGAGAAGGAAAGAAAAAAAGGCTGAGGCCCATGGCTGACCTCCATCCTTTCTTCTCCTTCAGCATGCTGATGTCTCCTCCACTTGATGGTGAAGCTTAGCCAGGCCTGGACATGCTCACGGTGGGTGTGCTTCATGGTCAGCCCACAGATAGGGGTTAGGTCCACTTTCACACCTGGTGGCACACTGCACTCCAGCTGCTGCAGCAAGATGGCCGGAAAAAGGAAGACCACTCCCTTGGCCGGGACCTTCCCTGTTCACCGGCGTTTGCTCGTGCCAAAGAGCATCACCTTCTCACTTGGGGTTCTGTTGATGGCAGTGCCATTGGCAGTGAGGAGTCGCTCTGGCCGGAACGCACATGGGTCCCCCCGCTGCTTCCTGAACGAGGAGCAGAGGAGCTGAGGTCTTTGGGCCAGAGGCCCCAGGAGGGTGGTCCTGGGGGAAGGCTTCTGAGCAGACTTCTGTTGGCACCACCAGTGTAAGAGTAGATAGAGACCAACCTTGAAAATAATGCTTTTGATATGAACTTGCCTTCATTCTCATCAGTAAGAAAGGGGAATCCATAGAATATCTCAGTTTATGCTTATTGTTTTGGAGTAATTATTGATAGCACCCCACACTCAGAAGTACCCCTGTTTGGGTGGTAAGCTATGTGGTCCTCCTACTTATGAAGTGCGAGTTTCCAAAGAGAAGTCCCTAAACCATTTACACCAAAATCACCTGAGCACTCCACCTTAGCTGCCAAGATGGCATCTTGGGGGATGAGGTGCTATGATCTGTAACCAACTTCCTGGTTAATTCTTTCTTCTTCTTCTTCTTGGGTAATTCTTTTTTTTTTTTAAAGATTTTATTTATTTATTTTTAGAGAGGGAAGGGAGGGAGAAAGAGAGAGAGAGAGAAACATCAGTGTGTGGTTGCTGGGGGACATGGCCAGCAACCTAGGTATGTGCCCTGACTGAGAATCGAACCTGCGATGCCTGGTTCGCAGCCCGTGCTCCATCCACTGAGCTACACCAGCCAGGGCTCTTGGGTAATTCTTATTGCACTAAAGTTTGAGAAACATAGAGAAAGTTATATAGCAACTGAGGCACATCCCTTTACTATGTGACCAGTTCCGAGAGGGAGAAACAGCCGTCCCAACTGCTGAACATCATACATTATTTTTAGTGGGGGACACATACTTACTGGTCATGATTGATGTGCCGATGGTTCATGAAGACGTAGCGTTCCCTGGGGATGGAGAAGCCATTCAGTGTTGTGTCCCTTGTTGTGCTGAGAAGGGAAGAGGACTCGGTCAGGCTCAGGGGCTGGAAAACTGGGGTACATCTCTGGGTGTTTCTTGCTCCTACCTCCACAGCCTGCCCACCACAGGCTTCATACTCCACACTGGGAGGAAATGTCAGAGAATGGAAGGGGGAGATTGTCCTGCACCTTCCTTGGCTCCTGTTTTTCCACTTCAACATGTGTCTCCTGTACTTCTCCTTGTTCCCAGTGGGGACTTGGCCATTCTCTGGAACCCTGGGAGCTTCCAGCCTGGCTGAGGAGTCAGGACTCTTACCTGGCAATAACTAGACCCACAAATGGGCAGAGGAAGTGTTCACTATCTCTCTCTTTTCTGTTTCCTCACCTGAGGACATTTTTTCATTGCTTTTAGAGAGAGAGGAAGGGAGAGAAACATCAGTATGAGAGAGAAACACTGACTGATTGCCTCCCGAACGTGCCTGGACCGAGACTGGAACCTACAACCTAGGTGTGTGCCCTGACCATGAATCAAACCTGCAACTCTGGTTATAGGCGACGCTCCAACTAACTGAGCCACGCCGGCCAGGCCCACCATCTCTCAATGTTGTTAAAACCCCAGGACATAATCAAGGACAAATGGCTGTATGTTCTACAATCTACAAGATATCAGAGATGAAGCTTTGCCAGCTTGATGAGTCAGGAAGTCTTCTTGGGGAGGGGAAGTTTGTGTCAGCATTGATAGGACTCTGACAGCCAGAGAAGAGATTAGAAGGCATTGAAAGTAGATGGCCCAGCATAAGCAAAATTGGAGGCCGGCCGGAACAGGCCTGCGAGCGATAGGGAGGCCGGTCTGGTTGCATTGAGATACTCGCAGGGAGAGAATGTGAGCGGAGTGAACGAGAGCTGAGGTCAGGAGTGATTTTTTCCTGAGAGCTGGGGAGTTTGACCGTGTGTGGACTGAACAGGAGCAGACTGGAGGCCGAGGGTCTGTGAGGAACCTGGTGTCAGGGTCAGGAAGGAGATGCTGAGGTCACAGCCAGGGCCCAGAGCGGAGAAACCGAGAGAAGAAAATATGATGAGGATGAGAGACGGGAGGGCAGAACAGGGGGCCTCACCTGTGGGGGACGGTGAAGGGGACGAAGGGCGAGTGTCGGAAGGTCTCCAGGATGAAGGCCTCCCTGTAGGGCAGCTGGGGTCTGTCGGAGAGGCGCGGCCGCCTCGCCCTCCCAATCACTGTGTCTGCAGGCCACAGAGGACAGACAGGGCTTAGGGGCTGTTTCGACTGTCCCGTGGTATCTGTGTCTCCTATGAGACCAAGTGGTAGTCTGTGTGGTGTCCCTGTATGTCTATTTACACATCTGAGACCCACCCACCCTCATCAGCATCTTCTAGACAAGGGTGGCCATTGTTGTATGCCCAGAGCTTACACATAGTAGGTACACACCAGCTATGTAGATTCAACAAATGCCCTGAGGCCCCAGAGCTTCTCTCCACATACCCAGGTCCTCCTGGATCTTCATCTGTATCTCAGGATTTGTCACAAGGTACCTGAGGCTCCAGGAGATAGCTGTTGTGACTGTGTCAAGTCCTGGGCAGCATGGGGCAAGGTGAGGAAGAAAGTAAGACAGGAACAAGAAACCAACATTTACCAAGCACCCACCATGCATGTTCCAAGCATTGTCTTTCTTGTCTCCCTCCCCTGACTCCCCATCCCTAACCTTGAGTCACTGGTTTCATAATTAGCTGCTAAAATTACAGGGGCTGAGACTTATAAGTCAGAGATCCCTTTACTATTCAAATGGGGAAACTGAGGCTCAGAGAAGGAGAAGGACTTGGCTGAGTTTCCCTAGGAGTTGGTGGCACAACCTGGGCTCAAACACTGGCTGGCCAGGGCTCTGTGTCCCACACCGTCTGCATGTGGTTCCAGGTTATCTGAAGGACCTGGGGGCTGAGCGGTGCTGCATGTGAACAGCAGGTGCTGATGGGTGGAGGGGCAGGGACCTGGCTCTGACCAACCCCAAAAATGTTGTGGATAAGGTTGACAATCTTCTCCTGGGGGATGAGGCCACCACTGGCTCTGGAGTCCTTCTCACAGTGCTTGAACAGGGCACCTGTGATATTCTGGTCACTGTTCTGAGGGATGACAAATTTAGAGGCACTCCAGCACTTCCAAGGCCAAACGCTGGACCTTGCCCCATCCTGTTTGGCACTTCTGCCCAGGCCTCCACTCAGCAGGGGTGAGGCTCACAGCAGGAGCTGCCATCTGCCCTAGGTAGGGCTTAAAGTGTCATTTCATGCCCCATTAATTCTCCCTCCCAATAACCCCAGGGGTCCAATTTCAAAGGTGGAGGTTAGTGCCAGTACAGGGAAGCAAAGTGACACCTGAGCTGAGAATTAGTTTCCGTCAGGAGTCAGGTTCCTGGGAACAAAAGTTTTCTAGTTCATAGGGACAGCCCCACATCGCAGGGTTCTCTGCGGCTTTGAGCAGCCCCTCTGAGAAGAAGGCTACGGGGGTGAGGAAACTGAGCCCAGGGGGTAGAAGGGTTGACTTCCGGTCACACACAGCTGGTCTCAGGTGTCCCAGAGCCTTCCCTGGCCTCGGAGGCACATCAGCTGTATTTTGGAGCTGGGTGAGAGGGGTCAGACCTAGGCTCAGCAGGATGCCTCCTAATTCCCTGCATGCTGGGCTCACCTTGTCGAAGTTTTGATAGTGCTCATGGATCATTTTCTTCAGGAACTGCACGAACCTCTGGTTGAAGGCCTTGAACCTTTGCAAGGTGGGGTTGGACAGGTATTTAAGGATGGGGCAGAAGTCCATGGGTTCCCAGAGGAGGCAGTATCCATGACGTCATGGCGGTTCTTTACAAGGCTGAGCATCTCCTCACTGCTGACCAAAGCACATGGCACCAATGACTTTGGCCACTGACACCACCACCTGGTTATAGGGAGCAAAGCATTCGGCCCCTGCTATAAGCTCCTGGAACTTGCTAATGAGGGCCTCAGCCTCCTTGCTCACATGTTCCTCCAGGTAGCACGAGGATGAGGAAGCTGGGTCTGAGGCGATGGAGAAACTCTTCAGGGCATTCTGGGCCAGGCGTCGGCGGGCAGCCCACACTGGTCCAGAGTCTGGGTTAAAGGTCATGCTCTGGCCATCATTGATGAAGGTGAAGC